>OOFJ01031016.1:0-12625 GCA_900323375.1 Benthosema glaciale
AACATTCTCCTGATGTAAAACACATGCACACACACACACACACACACACACACACACACACACACACACACACACACACACACCCCTCCACCTCCACCTCCGCTCGAATCCTAAACTTCTGGAATCCACATGCACGCACGCAGACTGTTCACGCATGCACACACCCACGCAGACGGTGGGACACGTGCACGCACGCACGAGGCAGACGGAAACGGCGTTCAAAAAGACCTTGAGTGTGTGTGTGTCAGGCTTCTATCTATCTGCAGTGTGTGTTGACCTCATCACATGTCGGGTGCAAACCTTGTATGTCCAACAACATGCGTTCCAATCGATCCATTGTAGTTATTATTTAAGGCCTATTCATAGGTTGGATTTTCAGTGGTGAGGTGACCACTGACTTCACTGAAAACTACAACATGACGTCACTGAGCCGCGGGGAAGAGCAAACCACCTCACCACCAGAACTACAACATGACGTCACTGAGCCGCGGGGAAGAGCAAACCACCTCACCACCAGAACGGTGGTGACCTCACCACCGAAAATCCAAACTATGAATAGGCTTTTCGAGGACACTTCAACACTTCAACATATAACTTCTCCTGATGAGCAGGTTTGGTTTGTGAATATGTATGCATGTATGAATGTGTCAACAGGCTCTATATGTACAAATGCACAATCAAATTCATTCAGTTTCACACTTTTTTTCTACAAGTTAACAAAGCTTATCTGGTCTCTGTCAGGGGTGGAAAGCCTCATGCGTCCCAAAACTGTTACTTTTCCGTATTCAAATTCAAAAAGAGCAAAACTTGATCAACAAGGTCAGCATGGATAGTGAAACAAATATTATGGAACGACAACAAAATATAGTTTAGTTTTTGTTCTGAGAAGCTAAATGTCATCAAGTCCGTGTCTCCAATTCCGAATAAACAACGGGCCTTGATATGAAAATGGTTGAAAACCACTGAACTATTGGCGTACTTTTATGAAGAAACCCCCCCCCCAACAATTTAAATATGGAGATACAGGTTTTCTGCCAGACAGCTATAC
Source organism: Benthosema glaciale (assembly GCA_900323375.1). NCBI lineage: Eukaryota > Metazoa > Chordata > Actinopteri > Myctophiformes > Myctophidae > Benthosema > Benthosema glaciale. The sequence continues at coordinate 1,049 of OOFJ01031016.1, forward strand.
GATACACTTCAGCAGGTCTGGTGAAATAAACACCGCCACGGGGCTCAAGGAAAGGTTAGCCAAAGCTGTATTTCTGCTCCCGTCCATATATATTATTTTTTCCTTTTTCCACTGCAGGGTGACAGATTCTATCTGTAATGATTTATTCGCGGGGTCCTGTTCTCAATCTAGCCATCAGATAAGGGTCTCTACCGAAACGGACGGGGCCATAAACATAGACTGATCTAATGAGGTGCTAAACGGTGGACCTGGGAGTGGAATTTTTATTAATGTGTTTTAAAGCCCAGATTAAAAGGAGCGACGTCAAATTAATTTAACGTCATCGTTTGTTATTCGCCCCGTGAAAACCGAGAGTTCCAATTTTTGGCTTTGATGGAAAGGGTTCTCGGTATGTTTTCGTTATTTGGGAAGGTGCTGGGAGGTGGCGTCGTTCCAGTAGTGGAAAGTAACAACGTACATTTACCCATTAAGTAGTACTTGCTCGTATAATGTACAGTACTGTACATTATACGAGCAATATTGAAGTACATTTTGTTTACTCATTTACTTTACTTTTTCCAATACTTTATACCTCTACTCCACTACATCTCAGAGGCAAATATTGTACTTTTAACTCCACTACAATTATTTGAAAACGTATTTGGTACAACTTACTTTTTTAGATTATTATTGCAAAACGTACATTTTATACACAGTCTGTTCAGAAATGGCAGATCTACGTGTTACGATGCGAAGCGTTGTGAGCTTGCAGATCTGCTATTTTTGAGAGATTCTGACAGCATTTTGATAAGAAAAAAGAAAGGGAAAAAATGAGTACTGAGTACTTTACCTTATATTTCCATGCCAATACATTTGGCATGGAATATTAACTTGACTTCTAGTCAAGTTAATATTTTGAATACAGGAGATTTACTACAGTACATTGTGGTAGGGATACTTTTTTTTGTAATCGGAATACTTCTTCTAGTGGTTCACATGCCTCGGAGGGGTTGGGTTCATATTAACAACAGGGTCGTTAATATGAAATGGATTGTTTTTATGTGCATACCTGCCATTTATTGAACAATATCCTATTGAACACCAGCTAGGGACCATGGGCGGATCTGTGCTGTGATTTCATAAAATGAAACAAGTCTGAAGTATTATATGTGGTTTGCCTTTTCATTCTCCACTCGTACCATATTTCATAATGTTTCCTTATGTTCTTCAAAGTTTTTTCTTTCTTTTTTTTTAACGAGTGCTTAAGTTTTTCTTTTCTTTTTTATTCTTTATTTAAACCAGTGGTGGAAAGTAACTAAGTACAAAATGTACTGTACTTTACTTGTGAGTGTTTCCATTTTGTAATACTTTATACTAGTATACTACTACTAGTATAAAGTATTACTTTATACTAGTATACTAGTATACTACTACTACTACTATCGTGGCACTACATCTTTAATGGAGTCAATTCATTGCCAGTCCAACTGTCAGCCTAACACAGAGCGATGTAGACCTAGTGGTAGTTTTGGAACAACCAGTGCCAAAGGCCGACTCTCCTTGCTAATCCCGCACGCCTATACGATACGATACGATACGATACGATACGATACGATACGATACGATACGATACGATACGATACGATACGATACAACTTTATTGTCAGCTTACACTGAAATTTGTCTTACGACCATGACGTCACCGTTCAAGTACAGATAGGACAATGACATAATACAAAAAACAAAGAAAGACATTACATGACAAATCACAGAAACAGACAGGAGCAAGAACATACATATCCTCTGGCTTAACGACTTTGGTTTAAAAGAAGAACAGACTGGTGTACTACAGACTATGAGCACTCATTGGCATAGAACCCACCGAAAAAAGCAGATCTACAAACACACCACCCATATATATATATTTCTTTTCTTTTTTTAAGATATTTTGGGGGCTTTTATTTGTACGTTGAAAGTCATTTGACAGGAAATGGGGAGAGAGATGGGGGAAGACTAAACTGGATCCCAACACTGCTTTTTCTGGCATAGGGAGTTGCCGGCGGGATCCGCCGGGAGAAACTACACGCACCTGCGCGACATTATACTAATTAATTAGAGTGACAGAGAGAGAGAGGAGTGTGTGGAGGTACGTGTGTGTGTGTCTGCGTCAATTTAATAAGGTCTAGGTGATCAGAAATCAGCAAAGAGTGAGGGATGCGCAGCATAACTGTATGCCCAAAATAGGACCTGTTGGACCCAGACTTTTCTTTTCCTCCCTGGAAATAAAAGTCTGGGTTTCCGAGGCTAGGGGAAGACACGCAGCAAAGGCCTTTGGGATCGGGAGTCGAACCCACGGCACGCCGTCAGGCTGGTTCAGCAACCTAGGTGCCCAGACGGTTGAGCTAACCGCTCAATGGTTGGTTAAGTCATGACTTAACCAACACATTTGCTGCTGCCGTTTGGCCACCACTACCATACAAGTTGGCCACTGCCATTCCTACATGTTTTGGGGAAAATGGAGAACAGGGGCATCTATGAGACAATTCAAGGTCAACAACATGTATGTTGGGACAGGAGTTGAGTTGATGTGGATTTCTCCTTAATGTCGACCCCTTTGTTTGAAAGTCTTAAGGCCTGTTCTTAGACCAGTTTTCGGTGAAGAGTGTGACCACCGAAAACTACAACATGATGTCACGCCACGGTGGTCACCAGCCGCTCACACAACACATCTCTGTTTTTACTAAAACTACAACATGATGTCACGCTGCGGTGGTCACCATGCCGCTCACACAACACATCTCTCTGTTTTTACTAAAACTACAACATGATGTCACGCCACAGTGGTCACCAGCCGCTCACACAACACATCTTTTACTAAGCACTGTTTCGGTGGTCACCTCTTCACCGAACTATGAGTTGCCTTTAGACCTGTTAAACCACCAAACATTGTTAATTATACCGTACCTTTCAATCTGGGATGGCATCTGTCATTTTAGATTTGGGTATATTTATCATTCATTCATTCATTCATTCATTCATTCATTCATTCATTCATTCATTCATTCATTCATTCATTCATTCAGTCATTCATTCAGTCATTTTTTCAATGTTTTTCCAGCAAACTCCAGGAGTTAGAAGTGGTCTTCAGATCAGAATGGGCCTCAGGTCTAAACTGGACTCCAGTCTGAAGCGTTCTATTAGTTGGCCTATCGAGCAGCATTCTTCTATTAATCGTGTGCAGCCAGCAGCAGTTCTTGGGTTTTGCCAGGAAGGCCCATGCAGAGCCCAGACCACCACCCATTCACCCACCCACCCATCCATCCATCCCTACTTTCCACAACTCCGTCCAAACTAATAACCCCGGCTTTCCAAATCCTCCAACCCCCTCCTCACCAAACGCCAGCTTTATTTCTTCATTGGCGGTTAGAGAGATTAGACCACTAGGGTCTCAACGCCGGGTTCCGGGGACTTCCAGGGGTTCTTGCGGGGTTTCCAGGGGCTTTATCCATTTATACATTGGGTGTTCAAAAATAGCAGATATACAAGTGCACAGCATGCCACTTTGTGCTGCGCTGCAAGCCTGTATATCTGCTGTTTTTGAACAATTTAGAAAAATCTTGACAGTGTTTGAAAGATTAACACACATGTTCCCTTCTGGCTGTCCCTGGCACAAACCAGATTTCAGATTGGGGTCCATGGACAAATACACATCATTTTAGGGATCCTTAATTTACAGTATAGATTGGGCTATTGATTACTAAGATTCGGGTTGCAGAGATTAAATAAATTGTATGCAATGGGGATCAGTGGACTGTATACATATCAAACTGATCAATATCAATACATATGAAACTGATAAGAGGTTTCTGCCTGACAGCAACGTTCTGTGTGCATGCACATGCACGTGTGGCGAAAAAGGCTATGCATTATTAGGACCCCCATAACTCCGAGTGTGCAAATTTGTCCATTTGTACACTCAGTCTCTCAGACTCAGAGTAACCAGTTATGTAGCTGGGGGGACCCCCTGGAACCATCCTTGAGGGCATCCCCTTACCCCACGTTAAAAAAAAAAAAAACATATACCGTTGCATAGCATGTGACCCCCCCTCAATTCATCAGAAAACAGGCTTTAATTTGGACTCTGTATTTGGCTGGAATCAATAAACGTCTGCCAGCTTGCTTCCATTAGAGTCGGGTCCTCCTCTTCGCTTTCCTTTGAGCATTTTCATATGGCCACAGTGCAACGTAAAGCCTAATGATACGGACATGTTCAACTGCACAGAGCAGCGCAGCACCGAAACTGGCATTCAACAGTGGGTGGAAGAGGTACTCAGATCTGTTACTTCATTAAGGGGCAATAAGGCAATGTATTGGACAAAGTAATGCCCTCAGTGCCAGAGTACTCTTTATGCAGAATGTTAATTTTCCTAAATTTGTCAATTGTTCTGAAATAGTCAATCTAATTTTCTAGCTTTTAAGGACATTTCTCAGTTTGTTCTCAGGCTTCCCCAGCGTTAGTATCGAAGTGCCCTTGAGCAAGACGCTGGATCCCTAATTGCTCCCGATGAGCAGGTTGTTGGCGTGTGTGAATGTGTGTGTGAATCGGTGAATGTAATGCACAATCTATCTAAGCGTAGTGGAGTAAAACTAAAAACTACAATATTTGCCTCTGCGATGTAGTGTATTGATTATATTGACACATGGGAATACACAAGTAAAATAAAATTATCTTAAAATGTATACTTACAGTATGTACAATCAAGTACTTATCTTAGCGTCTTTCCACCACTGGGATTCAATGAAAAATCGGGTGGTGTCCAAAAGTGTTACTTTTCAGGATTCAAATTCAGAAATAGCAAAAGTTGCAGATCTACAAAAACGAGCTTGCAGGTCTTACAGGAATATGAAAAAAACACGCAAAGTTAAAATATGGAGAGGTTTGACAGCAATGATGTAACAGTGGTTCAGATCCAGCCGACCATGAACCAAACCTTTAATTCTTACCTCTGTTTCCATTTCCTCTCTCGTAATGTCTATCCGTTTTATTGTTTTTATTAATATCTCTCCCTTTGAATTATGCTCCTTTAAAAAAGTCCAGTCTTTTGCTGCAGGACAGGAAGTTGTCTCAAAAGCTTCCTTTTATTTATTATTTTTTTGCTGTGTAGGACTCAGCAGTCAGCAGTATTTTAAAAGACGTTTTTATGGCATTATGCGATTTTCCTTTCCTGTTTGAATAAAAAAGAAACCGAAACGGGATCAACAGGCTTAGTCTGGGTTTGTACAGTTGATTTTGTTTTTTTTATGTTTTTAAAACCACTTTAAGCTATACCATATGTTATTTTAGTGTATCATCTTTTATTTTCTCCACTCTGTATGGTAGAGTATGTTAATACAATATACAGACACAAACACAACTTTGGTGGTTGTACATGCATTCGGTCTCTGTGCTCTTCTAAACACATTTCGACCCTGTAGAATTCAGTGGTTACCAAACCTTTCAGGTCGAGACCCATAAGAGAGATTAGAGATGGTTGCATGGTTGGTACCCAAACTAGTGAAAGTAGCCGAACTACAAGAGTGTTGTGAGCTTGTAGATCTGCTATTGTAACTACTTCTTAATTATTTAATTTATTTATTTATGGCATTTCGTAGATTTGTTTCTTTTAAAATTCATAAAATAATCCAAATAAAATATATTTTTGAAATATTTTACTAGTGTACCCACTGTTAACCACAGGGTTAACCTTTTTCTAGAAGAGATCAGATGGGTTGACAATTTCTTCCAATCAGGTGAAAGAAGCTTCATTTCTACAGAGTGAGCCTGTAGACCTGCTACTTTTGAACAAACGTTGAGTATATGTTTTAGTCAAATCTTTGCTTCTGCGCATCCCTATTTATTTTTCAGATGGGGGTCCGCAGCCAAATACAACAAGTGCGTCAGATAAATCACTCACACTTTTTTATTGAGGCACTGAAGCAATGTCAGACAGGCTTTCGTTAGGTTATCCAAACTGGAGTATGCGTCCCACTTTACAGTAAGAGCCATGCTGTGTGTCCTATCCTCCTAGTCTCGCGTTCTCTATCGTATTGAGACTATCTCTCCACCTAACATATTTAGGAATCATTCCCCATACATATGAAATATGTTGGGTGGAGAGATAGTCTCTTCACTCAGAGAACAAAGGTTACAACGTAACCAAGTGTTACCAGACTGTTGACTCTCGTAATTTCCAAATGCTTCCATACAGTCTGGACTCTGGAGCAACGGAAGACTGCTCATGAGTAAGCAATAAAGCGGACGTGACGCGTCGCATCCCCTCACCTGGTGCGCCCGCCAAAACTAGTCTTACTCGAAGCAAAACAGTGTGTTGCTAGTTTTGTCGTTTGTTAATTCCATGATACCTTTCTGTGTTAAACTTTCCACTCAAAAATAACATGAATCTCCCACTCGCAAGTAAGACTCTATGCTCCCGTCTCGGTTGTGTTTCCAGTGTTACTACAGTTCCGTGAGCACCACGTCATAATTGATCGAATGTCTTTCCGGTCTGAGCAGCAGATACTACTTCCGTTACTCAGCTCATGGGAGCTGTAGTTCCACACTCTATATAGCATTCGGAGATTGTGGAATCGTTGTCTGGCTACGCAAGACTGCTGTTCTCTGGACTTTGAGGACAGCCACCAGGTCCAGTTGGTGGTGGTGGTGGGAGTGGGGGTGGGGAGGGCAGTGAGGTCAGGGTCCAAAGGGAAGCACGCAAATCTCAAAAAAAATCTACAGGTGCTGAACAACAAATACGTACAATGAGAAAGAAGGGTTGTCCGCACACTGTGTATCTGCTCCCAGGAAACTTTAGTAGAAGAGTACAACGTTTGACCTTTCTGGGTCTGCGTCAGATATATCTTACCTAAATAAGCCAATAAAGTAAAGTACCGTACCTCTTTGTCCCTCTGTTCTTGACCTTGTAGGCTAGTACAGACAGGGGGCGCCCTCCCCTCAGGGGCAGCACCACTGTTAGGGTGGAGGCGTTTTTTTTCTCGTAATTGAATCATGATCATACTACAGCATCACACAAAGTAATCTAAAGTAGCAGATTTTCGGACTTTCGGATGGACACATGTGCGCGCACACACGCACATGCGCGCGCACACACACACCAAAGATCACGGGGGCCTTGTGAGGCCTTGCCTGTTTGGTGGCAGTCCAACATTGTAAACATGCTGCACAACTTTATTTCATCCACCGTCTGCCTGTGTGTTCTTAATGTGATCAGTCCAAGTCTTTTTTTTCTCCAAAAGTTTCAGAAATAGTGAAAAAAAAGATGACCTACAAGCACACAATGTGACACATTGTGAGCACGTGTTGATGATACACATATAATGTGGTGGGTCTGTTTTGGCAGATGTAAGGAGGGGGGCTCCAAGGAAAAGAAATGTTTGGGAGCCACTGCATTACATCATGAGTTGTCATCAGTTAATTAATGTGTGTTTGTGGTATTGTGCAGGCTGGTAAACATTGGTACCGTATTACTGTATATGTGGTGGTTCTCATAATGAAGACCGGGGACTCCCAAGGGTCCTTGACGTGCTTACAGGGGGTCCTGAGCAAAATCAATTGATATATCATAAACATATCTTTAACACCTAATATACATCATTTAAAAGTAGCACGTCTACAAGCTCACATATTTGCGGCAATGTGACACATTTATGATGTGTTTTTAAGAACACAAATCTTGTACGGAGGTCCCATGGAATAAAACTCAGATGTGGAGTGTCAGTGAGTCCACGAAAACAAATACATAATTTAGTCTCTGTCGGGTGGAAACCTCATATGTCTAAAACTGTTGTCAGGATTTTAAAAAATAGCCGCACGTTGAGCTTGCAGATCTGCTACTTTGGATGTGTTTGTGTGACGTGGTAGAATGATCAAGTTCAAGTAGGAAAAGGTTTTAGAGCCACTACTGTTAAGTTCCTTGAGAGGGTTCCAGGTGGTCCCCAGGTAAATGATGGAGAGTTGGTAACCAGAAGGACCCTTATAGATCTTTAACTCTTGAGAGCGTAAAATTCATTTTACGCTCCCAAGAGTTAAATTATTGTTAAACATCTGAATGACTTAATTTTCAAGAATCTACACATTAGAAAATGTAGAAGAATTGTTATTTTGATCAACGTTTGCCTGTTATCTCTCCTAAATATAGCAGGGAAATGTGGACAAGAACAAAAAAATCTTTAGTTTTGGGTTTGAGAGACTAAACCTCATCAAAATGGTGGTCCGTGGCTAAAATGCAGAATAAATAGTGGGCCCTGGTATCAAAATGGTTGAAAACCACTGCTATAGACGCTGGGTTCACGGTGTCACAGGTGGCGGCCACCGATGCGGACATCCAGCTTCCAGGACGACCCCCCCCTTCCCGGACTATGAGGACCTGAAGGAGCACAACAAAAGAAGCAGGGGCTCGCAACTCACTTTAAGATGCTTCAATTCATGCTTTTATTCAGCGACAGGCAGGCAGAAGAAATACGACGTTTCGACCTCACGGTATATGATATACAGTATACTTGACAAAGACCCTGAGGTCGAAATGTCATATTTTTGTCTGCCTGTCTGTCGCTGAATAAAAGATTGGAGCATCTTAAAGTGAGTTGCGAGCCCCTGCTTCTTTTCATGTTGACAGTTTTTTTACAGTTTTGGCTCAGCACCAATGGAAGGATTTACGTTACATATCTTACTCTGAAGGTTTGACCTGAAGGAGCACACCATGACCGTCTGAGCGTCCGACTTCCTCCACCGCTTCGCCTCAGAGGTCAAGGTTCAAGTGCTGGACGCCAACGACAACAGAATACACGTGTGTGTGTGTGTGTGTGTGTGTGTGTGTGTGTGTGTGCGTGCGTGCGTGCATGCGTGCGTGCGTGATTGCGTGTGTCCAGAGCATAACTCTGCCAATGTCTGACTGACTGATTTCAAACTTGGTGTGTGTGTATTGATAATCTGTACTGATCTCTAATTTGCACCATTTAAATTTACTGACCCTAAACATTTACATTTAATCACTGGAATGAATCATGATTCCACTGGAATTAAAAAAAAACTCTAAACCAAAGATGGCCACCAAATTGGCTTCTGCACAAATTTAATACATGGATTTTATGATTTGTTATTCTCAGAAGTTTCCGAAAAGCTATATAGTTTTGCTAATCGCCCGAAAATGTTAACGAAAACACAAAGAACCAGACTATATAAAACACCAGTAAGACACCCCTTAGGTCGAGGTCGGCCATGCAAGTCTGAAGAGGTAAGAAGCACTAGGGGCTGAGGTAGAGTCTGAAGAGGTGAGTTTTGTAGTTTGGGAGTAAAGAACAAAGTGGCCTCTCTCTCATCTTGCAGGTGGAGCTGTCAGAGGTGACCCAACACAACACGTTGGTGAACTAACTTGGTGCTGTCTCTATCAGTTAGACTCACCCGACAATGGCAGAGTGACATACAGACTGCTGTCATCTCCTGTGTGCGGTCTCCACGTCCACCCTGACAATGATAAGATATCTTCACACCTCATATGCCCAAAAGTGTTACTTCTCATTCAAATAATAATAAATAAAAATCTCCTCCCAATCACACTGCCTTGATGTCAAGCAGAAACCTGTTTTTTTCCTACTCTCTAACTACTTTCTAATTAATTCCATAGGGATATAATCGTCAGGTGCTGTCTCCGTTCGCTACTGATCCCATGGTTGAAGGTGCTAGCCAATCAGCAATCGGGCGACCGTTTAGACAATGGGAATAGTCCATCTGGTCCCTTACGTTTTGAGGATAAAGTATGGTCAGGTTTCACCCACCCTGGGCAAGACCTACGCTGGAGAAGCTATGGTCTGTTTGGGCGGAAGTTGCAGGATTTTGGCGGAGGTTACGCCCGAGGAAATGACGTTGATGCTTTACAAATCAGTTTACATTCCCTGCGAATGAAACAAGTGCTGTGATTGGTCAGGAAAATATTGTATCTGGGGGAAATACATCCGACGGATGTTCCAACGGACACTTCCACCGATAGTTTCTCTGCCTTACATTGTGTCCAGGCTTTTCTCTTCGCAGATGAGTAAGCCTGGGACCGAGGCTAGGTTTCACCTGACAAAAAAGAGTACTACAGGTTATACAGAAATAAAGAGTACTACAGGTACAGTAGGCTATTTGAGTAAATGTACTTTCCACCACTGATTATGAGTGACGCTGAACATGCTGCACTCCATCAGCCTGCAGCTGCGTGCTTTCCAAGGTTCAGGCCTCGTACGGCCGTCTGGCAGGCTCATTTTCATATGCAGCCTGTTTATTCCCCTCTATTAAAATCAAATTTCTCTGGCCAGTTTGCCTTGTTTTTTTATGGCCTGTGTCAATAAGGCGGTTTTATTCCAACAGAACACAAGAAGACTTGCCCAGTTTTCTAAACAGCTCTGCATGCAGCGTCAAGGTTATGCTCACCGCTCCGGCCTGCCAAAAGACGCGGTTTCCAACTATGCTAATGTTTTCACTCTCAAACGTGCAAATGAGTACGAGAAACAGACCCGACAGAGAGATGGAGTGGTGTGGAGACAGGCGTTGAGAGGTCATGGATGCAGAGTGTTACTAATCGTCCTCCATGCTTCTGTCAGTGCTGCAGTGTAACGTGATATAGCTGGTCCGTTGATTAGAAACGGATCATCACAAAACAGTCTTATAGTAATGCACTGCAATGACTCAGTTTAACAGCTCTCAGAGTCACGCTTTTAGCACGCTAACGAACAAAGCAGATTTAGCCAATATATGGTGCTGTCGTGCAGAATATCTCCATATTTAACTTTTGTTGTTTTGTCGTAAATTATTTTAAGATGACCCAATGATTTTAAATAATTATCCCACAATTTTGTAACGCCTTTTTCACCCATATGTCAATTGCCTAATGTGATCCTGGGCTCTACACACCCTCCGCCAACCTGGGGAGAGCACCGGACTTGAACATGCTTCCTTCATGCATGAGTGTCCAAGTTGCTCCTTTACAGAGCCCTCCCCTGACAGAGGGGGAGTTTCCCTGGTTGGACGTAGCGCGTGGAAGGAACACGTTATTCCAACCAGTTCCTTTCCCCTCCATCAGGCGCCCCGGCTGGCCAGGGGGAGGCAGTTTAGAGACCAGGATTACTGCATGTTTTTTGTGAGGGTACCTACCCTAGGGGACACGGGGAGAACATTCAAACTCCACACAGAAAGGCCCTTTCGCCAACCCCACCTTGGGTATGGGCACCCACACAACGTCCCTAGCGGGAATCGAACCCAGGACCTTCTAGCTGTGAGGCGACAGCACTACCACTGTGCCACCGTGCCCCCATGCCCAATGATCTTCTTGATAGAGAAAAACTTCCACAACCCCAGGGCAGGAACGAGTGACATCAGGACTTCTGAACTCTGATTACCATCAGAATATTGAGCTAGCTCTCTCTCTCTCTCTCTCTCTCTCTCTCTCTCTCTCTCTTCTCTCTCTCTCTCTCTCTCACACACACACACACACACACACACACACACACACACACACACTCTGTGACATGCTGAGAGAGAGAGAGAGAGAGAGAGACAGAGAG
>OOFJ01031017.1:3291-18966 GCA_900323375.1 Benthosema glaciale
ATAGAGAAAGTGTGTTCTATCACCTATTCAAAAGCTGTACAAACACACACACACACACACACACACACACACACACACGCACACACACACACACACACAACTTTTTATTCTGATTCTATTTTTACAGCAAGAGGTAGGGGGAGAGGAAGGTCAAGGATGGAGGATGAGGAGGACGGAAGGGAGGGAGGAAGGCCCTCTGGACCCAGCACTCTCTTTGACTTCCTGGAATCCAAAATGGGAGCTTTCTCCATCGATGGTGGGTGACATGTTTTTTCAAATTGGTAATAACACGCCTGATTAACTTTCTCAAGTCCTGATGGAGGCGTAAGATTTCCAGCACAAGAAAACTCTATTTTATTGCCATTTTTAAACAGCAAGAGGGATATTGGAAGATCCTCGCCAAAAAGTGTATTTGCCCCCTTCAAATTCAAATTCATTTTAGTCAGCCAACTCTTGAATTAAAATATAAACATTTTGGCACGAAGGCTATGTCCAAAATGCATTCGTTTGATGTAAGCATGAAAATATCTATAATAAATAAATGATCTGCCAAACCGATACAGACAGTGAATGAACTAGAGAGACCCCAAAGGAGATCATAGAATCAGAGCCCATGGGTGGATGTTGGCGAGGAGGAGGGATTGCAAACCTTGATAGGGCAGCACGGCAGGCAGCAGTAGCAAAGCACAGTGAGCAGCAAGATTGCAGAGCAGCCACGGAATGATCAGGTAAGCAGGAAGGTTTAAATGGCCCAACCCGGTCAGATGAAGAGTTCATGTGACTGATCATCACCTCTTTAGGAGTTGGCACTGCTTTGAGTTGTCTGCCAAAACTAGCTCTGTAGGCTTCACATCATTTGAATGTGGAAGGGTAATAATATTGGATATGGTATTGACTTCTTCATGTCTCCTCTGTTCTAAAATATAAGTCTTGATTTCACGCATAATGCATGCATGCACGCACGCGCGCACGCATGTGTGTGTGCGCGCGCGCACACACACACACACACACACCATGCCCAAAATGGGCAATATAAAATGCTAATCTCTTTGACTCCTTGCTAAAACCACATTATGCAAGGCCACCCACATCCAAAATCTCGAGGACAACTATGATAATGACTCGGAGTATCACCATAATGTCCACTTTTCCCAGACAGATGGCATTGATACCTTTTCAAATACAGACATGTCAATAAATCACCAGCACTGGTTTGGCTACAGCTGGTTGTGCATCAGCTTGTTGTTGATAATGCATGTAAGTGGACACATAACCCAACGCAACCTGCAAGAAAGAATGCAATATATGTATTTGTCTACTGGAGAATACATTTTCTTTATCCCCCTATAAATGTAACATCCACTGTCCTCCAGTTACCCTCTTGTCAATATTCTTCACATTATATTCATATTTTTACACATTCTTCCTCTTATGTGGTTGTTTCTTAGAGCCAAAGAGTCAGCCACCCCAGAGACACCAGGATGGTAGAATGAGTTTCTCCAACTCCGACTTCTCATCACACACCAAGTTCTCTTTCCAAAACGACAACAGACAGCAAAGGAACGACAGACCGCCCCGCTTCCACAGGGACACTGACTTTCCCAAACCTGGCCAGGAGCCCAATTCTACCTCCTCTGCACCCCCTCACACTTCAGGCCCAGCTCAGCACTGGAAAGGCCAAGAGAGGGGGTCACGTGGTGGCCATGACAGATGGCAGAATGACAAGCGGGAGACGCAAGACGAGCACATTGGCGCTCCTTCCTTCTCCGCGTTCTCACGTTCAAAAGAACCGAGACCACAGATGGAATCTGCTGGACCTTTCCACCAGCGCTCAAGAAATGGAGACGGTGGTGGGGGTACGGTCGGCGGTTTTCAACCTGCCACAAAAGACAGCTCATTGTTTGAACAGCCACACCGGAGAGGGCCCAAAGACAATGCACCCACATCTAAAGCACCTGACACTACTAGCAACGCACCAGATGGAAGAGGGGCCTCTAGGCGAGCAGAGAGCAGAAATGAGGACACCACCAGCAACGCACCAGATGGAAGAGGGGCCTCTAGGCGAGCAGAGAGCAGAAATGAGGACCCCACCAGCAACGCACCAGATGGAAGAGGGGGCTCTAGGCGAGCAGAGAGCAGAAATGAGGACCCCACCAGCAACGCACCAGATGGAAGAGGGGGCTCTAGGCGAGCAGAGAGCAGAAATGAGGACCCCACCAGCAACGCACCAGATGGAAGAGGGGGCTCTAGGCGAGCAGAGAGCAGAAATGAGGACCCCACCAGCAACGCACCAGATGGAAGAGGGGGCTCTAGACGAGCAGAGAGCAGAAATGAGGACCCCACCAACAACAGGAGGAGGGGCAGGAATGACCGGCCCTTCTCGGGGCACCTTGACCACCAAAGGGACAGCGGCCCATTGAACTGTAACTCGTGGCCCACCTCGATCCAGGCAGGGGGAGGGTCCAAAGTCATCCAGGCAGTGGTAGGGTCCAAGGATGTCCAGGCAGGGGGAGAGACTGCTCCCCTCCAAAATGGACACTTGGAGCACAAAAGGACTGGGCCCATTAAGCTAATGAACTCAACTGCTCCTCCCCACAAGGAGGAGCTCTACAAGAAGAACACCTCTCAGAACACCGGCCCTAAAAAGAGGCAAGGGCAAGGCAGAGGTCAAGGTCCGAAGGGTACGGAGAGAGGTCAAACGACAGAGCAGTTTTGGAAACCTGGAGACCAGTGTTTGGCACTTTACTGGGAGGATAGCAAGGTAGAGTAAGACTTGGCTGTCTACAGATTGGTTTAGGGTTCATCAGATTATCAGACATGTCGGTCACTGTTTTGCCCTGTTTTCCCCATATCATCTTAGGCCTGATTCACACTGGCAGCCAAATGTAGGCTGAATCAGATCTGAGTCACTTCAGGATTGAAATCTGATTGGTTTAATGGTCACATGACTCATTTAAACCAATAGGATTTCAAACCTGAAGTGGCTCAGATCTGATTCAGGATAGATTTGGCTGTCAGTGTGAATGAGGCCTTAGTCAACTTTGTGAATGGGATGCCAGGAAGTGTTCAGTCTAATCATGTCAGAGATGTGTCATGAAACAAAGATGCATTATGATGAGATCGTGTCCCACGATCGATGTTGGATATTAATTACATGTAGACTGTGTGCTTGTCCTCAGACACTATAGACAGATGCTAGGTTTGATGTGTCCACCTATTACCGTAGATTGTTGCACAACATTCTTTCTGTTTCACAAATGCCTAAATTCTAATGCAGTGTTAATTCAGTGGTTCTAGAGGCGTCATTGTAGAATGTTTATTTCAAGTTGAATCAAGTAGTGGTATGATTGTGCCCAGAGGACTGATGATGTTGTCTCTCTCTCTCTCTCTGTGTGTGTGCATGTCTCCAAAGTTCTACCGTGCCAGAATAGACGCTGTGCATCCATCAGGCTCTACAGCCGTGGTGGTCTTCAGTGAGTACGGAAACTGTGAGGAAGTCCTGCTGCACAACATCAAACCTGTGAATGCTGACTCCTGGGTGAGCAATGAATGAAGACTGGTAACTTGTTGTGCATGGACCTCTTCAATAAACATTCTGTGGAAGCATTACACTCTTAATTGGCTTCAGCACTGTGGCCTGCCGACAGTCAATGTCCTGTTGCACAACACCCAACCTGTGGTGGTGGTGACTGCTGGATAGAGAGGAAGATTGTGTTGTCGATGTCTGGCAGAAACCTTGTACTGCATGTCCAAAACTTCGGCTTTTCCGGAAATGGGGAAAAACAATAACATAAATATCTATTAAACCCTCAGACATGCATAACCACTTTCAAACCACACTGGGCGTCTAAGCGTCTAAGCAGAGGTACAGATATTTGGCATACAGTAAATACTGCCCACGGAAATTAGGTATTACAAATCTGTTTACATTCTCTGTGCATGGAAACGTTCTTGTGTTTGGTCTAAAAAAAAGGTTTTCAGAGGAAGTACATGTGACAGAGTCCTGCCTCTATAGACACTCTTGATTAGATCGTGTCCAGTCTTTTCTCCTTGGAGATGAGAAAAGGCTGAAACAAGCCAACCTAGTGTCCCTAAAATAGAACATTAATTGAAAAGGATATGAAATATAAAGACACAAGGTTTCTTCCTGACAGCGACGGTATCAATCTATGTTACACAAACACACAAAATTAAACGCCTCTTTGACTAGTCCATCACAATTGATTTTGTGATAAAAGAATATTTCCCAAATGCCCAAGATTTAATAGGATTCCATGTTGTCCGCAGTTAAGACTTTAGATGTTATGGTCCCCAAGGGGAAATTCCTTTCCACAGCACTGTACACTACCAGACAAATACGACACCACACAACATACACACAGACAGCTGTACACACACACACACACACACACACAGGTCTGTTCAGAGAGGCCTATATCTCTTTGGTGGCTATGGCAGCGGAGCAGGTGTTAGGCTTTTCCCAAATTGCGTCCTTGTTGTGCAGTGTTCTGGTCAGTAGGATTAAGTGGTGATTGAGTGGATGTGTGATGTCCTGTTCTATTGAGGTTGCATTGCACGAATGGCCTTATTGTTTTGTTTAGTTTAGTTTAGTTAGTCTGTTTAGAATTGATTCAGTTAGGTCAAGAAGTAGTGAAAGTATGTTGTTACTGTAGCTACCTGGCATGATATTAGTCCAAATGTTGTCGATCTTTATCTGTTGCTTTTGAGTTCCATGAGCAAAAAAAAGTGGAAGTACTGAATTGATTACCCTTTGGGGCGGCGGCATTCTTGGGGCAATGCATGTCGGGAACTACATTCCCATATGGCAGGAGTCTTATCTCCTGTTTCTATAGCATGAAGCTGCTTGATGGACAAGTGCACAACCTGGATATGACACTAGTATGTCGTTGGGACTTACCCCCAATCCATCTCTTGAGGCATTGGGTCCCATTGGGACTCGGAGTCTTTGGTATGACCCGGTCGGGAATCTAATCCCAACCTACCAGTCTCAGGGCAGACACTCTAACCACAAGGCCACTAAGCTGTATGTGTACTAGCTTAATTAACGTGACACTCTGCCAATCCGTGAAGCCGACTGTTTGGTTGGCCAATCAGATAAATTGATGCTTACAATCTCCCAAACACTCCAGACCCGGGGGCCGAGGTTCAGATAATCGTGATATTTGTGGTTTTTCGATTCTTGGAAACCGTTGGACCGTCCAGTGTCATTCGGCAGCGCCGTCACTATTATTCGTGTGAATATATACTGTAAGCAGCAGGACCCGTTATGTATTGGCCATGTCGCTCCCGACATGCGTTGCCTGTTACCCCGTGTCTTCCCTGTGAGGTTAGTGTTGTGGTTTGGGGTAGGGCGCCGGCGTCGCTGGTTAAACGCCTTAAGCTCCTGACATGCCGGTTAAAAATCAGCCGTGTCTTCCCTGTGAGGTTAGGGTTATGGCTAAGGTGTCGGACTGATGCTGCCGAGAAACACTGCCGGAAAATGCATTCGCGCTCCCTCGTATTGGCAGAATGCACTTTGTTGGCCTGTCATGTAAAGCGTGATTTTTGCCATACCATGCAGGTGAAAGGAATCACTACTTCTGGTTCCTTGCTCACAGAGCCCAGAAGCAACAGATAAAGGCAATATTTGGACTCGTATCACACCCATGTAGCTACACAACACAAGATTCTGCCAAAGTTCAACATGACTTTACATGCACCTACAACAGCATTGCATGTTTTCTGGTAGGAGGAAGATGATGGGTACAGTGATAGTTCACTAGAGTTTCGTCGTGGGGGAGATGGGCAGACCAGACGCACACGACCCACAAAGGAGTACTACCAGCCACCTAGGGCACGTGATTGAGTCATCTCCATTTGTCCTGGCAGGTAACAAAATAACGTAACACATGATTGTGCTATTTAAATAACTAAAACGATATATAATGGATAACGGACAGGATAGTTGAGAGACAGGAAACTAAGGCAGAGAGGGGGAAGACATGCAATTCGTCTCCAAAGTGGACACATTGCGATTATGTTGTTGACACACGCCTGGACGCCCTTGTGCCACTTTGTGCTATTGTATTCTTCAGTAAGTTGTCTTTCATCTTCCCTGTGAGATCAGTGCGAGTCAAGGTTGGCCAATATTGTGTTGTGCTTGGTAGCAGAGTGAGTGCCACATGTCATCAGGATAACAAGGTTCAACCAAGGACTTTAATTCAGTGTCCAAGTACTGTTTCTATGCAGGCAAGGAATGGCGCCATAGCACACAAAACTACAGTACTTTGTATGCTTGTGTAGCTGATATTTTATTTCGAAACCTCTGATCAGCTAAAAGTGTTAGGACCTGGCAAATCTTGAGATTATCATACACGCCATCCATAAATATAGGTTCCTTAATTTTCAAAAATGACTAAATCAATGATTGTGGTCATTGTCACAGCTTATGGAATGGTGTGCTTGAGACCCACTTTAATGGCAAATTCACATTAACACCACAAAGGTCTCTCTATCAACATTGGCTGTACATGCTTAATCCAATGAAAGAGACATCTAACTATGATTGATTACCTATTAATTTTAAACTCATGGAAGCTGCTTTCCCTACTCAAGTCTCATTTAATTAAATGTTTGTGAAGGGCACACAATATAGCATGTAGCTATTCCACAACGCAAACCTAATTAAAAACTGATATTTGATCCTGACTTTAAAGCATACTTAAGCCTTTTAAAACTATCAGGTAACAGTGTTGTTTACAGTGATTACACTGGCTCAGCTACTGTCATCATCATATCCCAATAAAACATGCTGTATGAGTTCTTATAGTAATTCCCTTTTTAACACTACACTTTTTCACCAAATATGCTGCACAGTAATGTATGTATGTACAGTATGTATGTAATATATAAGGCATAACAATTACATGTTGCTGAAAAAGAGCTAAATAGTAAATGAATAGCACAAAAAATGGTAGCTCCACACCATTAGATGGCATTAGTAATTTTACATTGTATAAAAATCACTAACTCACTTAAACCAATGGTGTCAAATGTCTGAATCACACATCAGATGGTATAAGGAACATTGAAATGCCGACAAAATATAATAATTGTAATGATGTAATGTCAATGTAATAATAGTTCCTCTTTCTCTTTCTGCCTATCCCTTGCATCACAGAAGAATCATGTCTCTCATCGTCAATCCAGAGTTCTTCCTGAGAGTTGAAGTGTCCGTACCCTCAATACCTTTTTAAAGGGCTTACACATATGCAAAAACTGACATTAATTGAACATCACCTAATTTGTTATGGGCATATTTGCTGTAAATGGTGTGAAGATTTGTAAAACAGTTGCATTGTCATGTTAATAAAATGATAATTCTAGTATACACCTGATGGGTTCTTTGTATTTTTTGTTCAAATGATTTAATGTGTAATAACAGGAAACATATAATAACTACCGGTACTAGTTGTAGTAATGACTATTAACTAGTAATTGTACAGGCATGACCTGGTTAATGGTCTAACTTGAATCATGGTGTTAGGTCAATTTGATTTCTAAAGCACCTTTCAAAACAAGTGTGCTGTACAATGAAAGATCTTTACATAAACATAAGAGTTGTACAATGAGAAATCTTTCCAAAAACATAACGGTATAATAGTAAAATAGGAAGTTGTAATAGGATAAAATAACATAAAAATGGCACAGAACAGAAGGTGAACACAATACAAAACGAATTCCTTGCGTTAGTTTTTACCATATAAAAAAGGCATTAATAGTATTGAAATGCTGTCGTGCCAATCCCGACTGATTGGTTTTGTTTCTATCTTGTATTTATTGTTTCCCCTCTTCATTGATGCATGGGCAAATACACTGCTAATCACGAGCGTGCACCTCTAGCTCATTTGTCCTGTTCTGTGAAGCAAGACCAAAGGGTAAGACAATCTCATCTGCCTGTAATAGAGATGGTAACACTGGAGAGATATCATTTTGCACATTACAAAAGGGACTATCGCTAGCTTTCCATGCATGCTGCACACACCACTGGGTTAGCTATTTATGGACTGTTGCTGTGCTGTGCAGGAGACAAGTTTTACACATTGAGAAACAATCTCCATCTCCGCTTCAATTTCACTTTTACCTACAGTGGGGTTGAGTGGACAAAAGAACTAGGGTTCAACAACGAGGTCACCTCGCAATTCTATATCACTAGTGTAAAGGATTTGCTCTATTTTCCAACCGAGGCTCCAAGTGAGCATAGATTAATGATTGATGGCCAGTAATATGGAAACCCATCCAACAGCCAGGGAACTGAAAGTGAAGCTGTTGAGAGCTTCCTAGTGGTCTAAATGTGCTGTAGACCACAAAATAAACCTGTACTGATTTAACAGTGTTTTTGTTTGTTTTTTTGCTGCTTCTTTTTTTTTCAACAAGCAATTTATAATGGTAGAACAAACAGCATATTGGTGAAGGAAGTTTAACCAGAGTGCTAACATTTCGTGGTGGATGCACACAAATATTCAAATCTTCTTTATGGTCACCGGGGGAAAGTGATGCAGTTGGAAATGTGAGTTACTGCACCAGTCTTCCGGTCACTTTGAGCTAGAGTGTAATCTGATTCCTAGTGAATGGATAGGCCAATATGGCTGTTTCCTCTGGCTGAAGGAGAGAGACTGGAGTAGCATTTTAAATAACATTGATTAAAGGCTCCTGACATGTATGACAATACATGACATTCAAATTAGGTACTAATATTTTAAATAATAAAAAACCTTCAGGATGAAACGCTTAATTAAAAGTGTTTGCCATGTGGGCCATGTTAAATGTAATGAAACTGCATTAAATGGGTCAACTTGCATCCGTGGGCTTTTTTGAGTATATAATCCCATACAAAGATGAGTTAAATCTCTACCAAAACGTTGTCAGCATCCTAAAACAGATTACTTATTTGGTTACTTGTTGATGTTTGTGCAGGTTGTCCAATGATCCGTGGGTCGGCGGTTTGAATCCCGGCCCCTCCTGTCGACATGTCGAAGTGTCCTTGGGCAAGACGCTGAACCCCAAATTGCTCCTGGTGTGCTGGTTGATGCCTTGCATGGCTTCTTCTGCAATTGGTGTATGTGTGTGTGAATGGGTGCATTACATTCACTCATTCATAAAGGCACTATAGACTTCCAGAATTCAAGTCTATACACAGACTTGTTGATGTTTCTAGAGAAAATGCAGAGATGTATTTTCCCCTAACAAACAGGGTAACATTTGGTGTATCACAACAAAATTGAAGTTGATAGAGAAGTTGTTATGCTGTCAAAGAATAATGGCATAACTATTTGGACTCAAATGTAAATTTTGAGTACTATGCACTCAACTTTGATTTGAGGGTGTTTTCATTCCATATAGGATGATGAAAGCATATCACTACTACAGCAACTGCAACCCTCATTTTTTGGGTTATGGCAATATATACTGTATTGTATACTGTATTCTTGTTGGTCATAAGAATTCATATCGTTAGACTCTGCATTGCTAATTAGAATCTCTGATCTTTGCCCTCTGGCTTTGAAAGAATTGTTCATGCTGCCAGAATAGCTATTATGAATTACAAAAACCTGAATGTGATTATCCTCTTTCTTTAAATTATATTCACAGTTGGTTAACTCTTGCAGAGCTATACAAAATCACTGAGGTTTGGTACTGCCATGTGCCAACCCCCCCCCACCCCCTCTCGCCGCTAGAGTCTAGCTGCAGATTTCAATGCCATCAATGCATTCAAAGGGACAAAATCGTGTTTAATCAGAGCTTTGAATGCTCTCTCTCTCTCACACACACACACACACACACACACACATCACTGTTATTGTGTACATGATGTACTGCACCAGCCTATGGATTACACAGCAATAAAGGTGATTCTTCAACTCTGCTCCTTGAATCAACAATGTCTGTAAGAAACTTGGACATTCTGTATACTTTGATTGCTGGCCACAAACAAACAAACATGTCTCAGACTGTGTGGTGCAGTTCCTCATGTTTAGCCTAGACATTGTTTTTGTGTGCACATGCACACTGGGCGAACGGAAAGCTGAGAGCTGAAAAGATGTTCTTCGGTTGCTGCCTTGCCTTTCCCAGGCAAGCCCTCTCTCCCATTTGCTCACAGTCTCTTTGCCTTGCAACCTGATCAGCTTTAGTAATAGAAGGAGGAATGCTTTTCTGCCCTTGAGAGGGAATGGCCGCCCTCCCCTCACCAACACGCCATCACTCTGCCCCCTTACCTCGTTTCCCACCTGCCTCCCTCTCCAGCCATCCCCATTCACAGCTGTTGGCCATTATCATTTCACTTGCCCGAGCCCTCTCCCTTCATCACGGTACTATAGCACCTTTGTGGCTGTGACATTTGAACCCTGTGATGTTGTTAAAGGTCTCCATACATAATCCAGTCCACCTCTCTACATCAGCCTTAACAATGCTCATTGTTTCTCTCCTCAGACAGTAGAACAGTATGACTGGTCTCTAGGCTGGCCAGAGATTATTTGCGGGTGGAGAGGCAGGGGAGTTGGAGGAATGCAATAGAATACTGTGTCCTGTCTGTATAAAATGGGACCCTTAGTTGTAAGGGTGGTATCCCTTACAATGCCAACTGAGTAATAAAAGACCCCATTACAGAGTCATTTAATCAGCCCACATTATGGATTCATTTGAAAAGCAAGGCATTTGGGAAACCTTTACATTTTAATGTTAAATCATCAACAAAACAATACATTTTAAAATAGCTCTTGAATAGATCTCAAAGTAGATCAGGGGTCATTGCATGGGTTCCAAGGGGCCCACAGTAAAATTAGTTCATAATTATAATCAAAATAGTTTTTCAAAATCAGAAACACGTCACACTGTCTTGTGATGAATTTGGGGTGAAGTATCTTCAGTGTTTGACACTGATTGGTCCAGCAGTTTCCAAGAAGGCAGTTTGGCTGCACATACATGATACAGACAGACAGACAGACAGGGGCACAAACAACTCACAGAGCATAGTGTGGTGTATCTAATGTTCACAAATCTGTAAATGTAAACTAAGAAAATTTAAATGTAATCTCACAAGTAGGTGTGTGCTTGTAATTGTATGCAATTCCATTGAAACTGTCCTCTGTATTGTGAAACCATTAACTGCTTAGTTTGTTTTCTTCAAAGACATGGAAGAAAAACAGGAACAAGGAAATGGCAGCTTTAAATATGCTTAAAAAGATTTAATATCATGTAGAATTATCAGCACAGGAAATTGAGAGGCTTCCAATGTCTAACATTGGATTGGGTGTTTTCACAGTGCAGTAGGACATTTGACATTGAAAGGAATCCAAAGACAACCCTGATTTATACCTACTTGTGCAACAGTGCACCGAAAATAGCAGATCTACAAGCTGGCAAACATTGCAACGCCACCGAAAGATACAGATCTGCATCTTTCGGTGGTGCACACAATATTAATCAAGCTTAACAACCAGCATCTGGTGCATACTAGCTGAACCACTAACATGCAAAAAAGGCAATGCCTGTGCGTGTGTGTGTTGTGTGTACACACAACGTGCATCTGTTGTTTGTATATGTCTGCTGCTGGGATTTCTATGCAAATGTGATTTGTCTTGCAAAACGTAGGTCTAACATATTTGGATAAAATTTCAATAGGCTTACCAATGTGTAACACATTCCACACTTCTTCTTCCTCTTGTTGAAATAGTAACGTGACTGTGTGATATGGTAGTCTCCTTGATTTAATGTTGAACAGTCAGTCACGTAAGCTATAGGATGAGACAAACTCCTCAAATCCAAGTTTATTCCATACAGAATGCAAACACATTTATATATTTTTTCTTGGACACATTTCCAAATAGGACTACTGAATGTATTTTTAATCTTTTGTTATGAAATTGGTTGTAGTATTCTAACCAAATGTAGCTGTCTCTTTAGTTTTAGTTTAGTATATTTATTTGCTAATGAAAACAGAAAATAAGTGCAGGTGAGAAAGAAAACCCATAAAGGGCTTACCGGTATACAAGGTTCTCATCTAAAATAATAAACAACTAGTAAGTTAAACGCAGAAATGTTCTCCAGGACTAACCCAAAACTCATTTAAATCAGTCATGTCTATGTACAGCAGGGCAATTCAAATAAATAGTTCAGGTGGTGGCCACATGCCACCCAGGAGTCTTTTTTTTATTTATTCTGCCAACTTGATTGGCGGGCCTGCGGACCGCCAGTTGAATAGCCCTGATGTACAGCATATAGTTTACAGTACAGTATGTACCATATGTGGCTCTTGAAGCAAACAACTGGGTTAAAAGGGTAGAAAGGTGTCGTAACCATTTCCTGTCAGTTCAAATATGATAGGTAGGCCTACAACAGCTGATCCTATAATTCTTAAAATCATCCACAATTAACAGCATTATGTATAAATGGCTTAATGCCTTGTACCTGTATACCTTGTGAATATAGGGCCAATTTAAACGTTACAAAGGTTTTCCTTACACATCAATATTACTTTGTGCTCCTAGACTGAACATACCTAAGCTATCACCCCACGGTGTACAGTACTCCTTACACACATCTCCTGTGGCGTTATGGGCATTAGTACCTCCTCCTATCTATTCTCTTTCCTCTCTGTCCTCTTAATTAACTCTACGGGAGATGGATGGGTGAGGTAAGCCATCTGACATCACAGGCACGCCACTGACATTGGACCACGAATGTTGCCTCAAAGCTCTTAATCATATTATAGGAGGATTTTGTCATGTTTAATGGGAAACAACTGACCCAGAGTCCAGTGCATGTACAACAAAACCTCTGGAGCAGGCATAAATTCTATTCTATGCCTCACCAGTGCCAGCCCATGAGAGACTTTAAAAACTATGGCGTGCGACAAGTATGGCCGTTCTCATTTAATGTACGGAATAATTAAAGAATACGTTTAATACGTCTCTCTATCCAACTATAAATGCACCAAGTCTCTGTGTGTATGTCTGTAATGATCCACGTAACTCGAGAACCGCATGCATTTCCAACTTGCATCGTTCCCAACGGGCACCGCTCTAGCAAATCCAATTTAGGAAACAAAATGTGGACTTAAGTTTGACAGTAGGCTGCAGATTTAAGCGAGATTGGTGCTGCTGTCGCTAGTAATGGCTATTTTCAATGTGCGGCAGACCATGTTGTCCTATACATGAGTTACTCTTCAGACATTCACAACATTATGAAGCACCTCTGCTGTTACTCATAACCTGACAATTTAACTGAGAAATGGCCCAGTTAGTCAGACCAGAGACAGGTGTAAGGATGAATGATAAATCATGCATGTACCTTGCTATTGATCTTTATCATTACCACCTGTAAGACCACACAGCAAAACAAACAGGTCGTAAAGCACCTCTCAATCATTTTTATGGATCCTGTCCAGTTACACTAGATGACTTCAATGTAAGAACAAAACAACCATATAGTCTAGCAAGAGTGTATTGTTTTTGTTATGTGCTGCACGATTCGGCCATTTATAGCATGTGTCTTTGTTGATTCCCACTGACAAGGCTTGCAGTATTATATTTTCAAGCTGTCAATAAAAAGCTGAGGTGTTTTCAAAACCAAACTACTTGTATTTGATGTCATCAAGATAAATGTATGCACCTCTGTGTCGAAATGAGTTATAGAGCCATTCACAACAGCATTAAACAAATACCAATATATGTGGGTACCAGCTTTATAGATGTAGATACTGTACCATATTTTAATTCTATGTAAATTAACACTAAAGTGTGCTCTCTACAAAACAATTTCATGTAATTGTATGTACATTATTCTCGATTTTGAGTTGGTTTCTTTGTCCAGGCTACCTCATGCGTTCACAAGACCTTTCTTGACCTTGGCTTATATTTCTGGTGTTTCTGGTTCCCTGACCATACTAACAAGGTGATGTTTTGTAGGCAGCAGCTTGTGAAGCAAAACTCCTCTGACCCAGAGGGCAGAAGGGCTTTCTAAGGGCTCCTCTTCTCGAAATTAAGTCAGTATTCCATGTATTGTACTGAATAGGTTAAACAAACCACATGGATTTGTAGCCTATTGAAAATGGGACTATAATCCTCCTAACATAATATAATACGAGGGCACAACTCAAGGTATTTTCAATTCATACCCGGCAGCATGTCTTCCTTTCTGTCACTCCCTTGTGTTTTTCTCTGATAATGAAATATTAAAGATTTTGTTCAGATCTAATACTTAGGTGAATTATGCTCTATCTTCTTTTACACAGTGCATTAATGGCATTTAACAGAATCTTTCTAAAAATTGCCAGAAGCAGGAATATCCAGGACCATAGTATTCATGAAGCGACAACATTGAGTTGTGGCGGGCATCAGTAAAGTCATTTCAAAGTGCCAAATCATTCACAACTTAGACGTTAACCTCCCAAAGGTTTTGATAACCAATATGTATCCTATAGTTAGTTATCAATCATTACTTGCATATTCTAATTAAGCGGTTTCATTAAGTGCCCTCTCTCCCACTTTATATATGGCTTATCTGTATTCACTAACTCATCACAGCTACTGTAATCTTCCTTTGGCTGACCTTTGGTCGGTAGAGATTTTGCATTCAAATTCTCAGCCTGGTTCACCACAGACGGAGCCATAAAGCTTCATCCACTGTAAGCGGATTTATATACCATAGGAGGTTATTTATTTCTAACTTAAAGGGTATTATTACCCGTCTCCTTTTTCAATCCCAGGAATGATCTGAATAACCCAATCCGCTATACACATATAAACTAGAAAAGTGTGTTCCTTGGAGCAGATCAAACTTGAAGTGACCTGTTATAGTGCCAACATTTAGTGGGTTTGAAAAATGCAGTTACTCTAATCTGTCTTTGAGATATCATTCTGAGATTTATACTGTAACACAAAATAAAATTCCAAAGTAAAATACAGACAGCATTTTTAAATGAATGGTTCACATTCAGTAGATTTTCTGTGGTCTGGGTTTTTCTGGCTCAAACAAGCTGTCATATTCCTGCTCTTTGTGATGTCACAACGTGCAAATCCCATATATGTCAATGGGATTTGCCAGCAGATGTCACTGTTTTCACTGTTTTGCCTGTTTTCATTGTAGCTCAAAAGCCTTCCAAACCCCAAAGGAAACTTCAGACCACAGAAAATCCACTGAAGGTTTTCTGGGTGTAATTGAGATCATAAACCCTAAAAGAAAAACAAAAAATCACACCTGTGTGAAGTGAGCGGTGCAACTGTACCATGCGGGGGTCCCCGGGGTGTCCCCGCAACATCCATCCCCCCAGGGAACACGCCCAGGGGAGCAGCCTGGTTCCGGCATGCCTTCCCACGTCCGAAATGGTGGAGAAATGGCCGAGTTACTGTATGGAGGTCCCCAGGGGGGGTCCCTGGGGACAGGGTGTCCCCGGAACAATCAAGACCCCCAGAAACACGGCCAGGAGGCCGGCCCGCTTTCGGCGTGCTGCCCCACGTACAAAAATGTCGAGAAATGACAGAGTTGCAGTGTTTCATGTTTTGGTACTACCCGGACGGAGACATACACGGACGGACGGACGGAGACACGGAGACATACAAAGCTACTTAATGGAGCGGTTCGGGCACCGCTCAAAAATAAAAATAAATTAAAATGTAT
>OOFJ01031030.1:0-12079 GCA_900323375.1 Benthosema glaciale
GTGTGTGTGTGTGTGTGTGTGTGTGTGTGTGTGTGTGTGTGTGTGTGTGTGTGTGTGTGTGCATGCGTGTGCGCGCATGCGTGTGTGCGTGTGTGCGTGTGTGCACGTGCACACAACTACAGAGAGAACACTCTCCAGGGAGTCACTACCGGTCTGACTGGTATCTGGTGGTGATATTTTTGACGCTTGAGTGGGTAGCACGCGCTTCCAAACATCAAATGTTATTTCGGTCTCAGGCAGGGCTGGGTCGGGTGATCGCCTGTGGATCACGCAGGGAGTTCAAGTGCTACTCCATTGTTGACTAAAGCGTGAACCAGGCTTTGCTCTTTTGTGTTTGCTCATGCCAAGGTGCCAGATTTCCTCAGAGCAGTCTCTGCAGTTTGTGCGTGCCAGGCTGCCAGCCCAAGGAGGCTTCTCTTGTGACACACCGCTTGCTACCTGCCCGTCTGGTTTTGGGTGACCTCTTTAGGCTCATTTATGCTCCGGAGTCACATCAAGTGCCGCACAACAGAAATAGCAAGCCTACCCTATAAAAATGTTTGTCAACTTTTTTCACTGATAAAAACTAAATAAAAACGAAGCTATGATGACTAAAACTAAGACTAAATATCCTATTATACATGCACCACGACTATGTACGCGTGTACATGCGTATATGTCTGTAATCCACATAACTCTCCCCCCCACCAACAAATTTGACACACACGTTCCACACCACCACAGGGAGTGCAGTGCCCGGGGTCAAGTCCGCCAGATCGCCGGTTGTCCAGAACCAGCACAAAAGCCTCTGCCCAGGTGTGAGCGTTCGTGTGTGTGTGCGTACGTGCCCACGCGCGTGTGTGCATGCATGTGTGCGTGTGTATGTGTGTTATGTTTGATATAGCCTATAGTGTAAATAATAATAATAATAATAATAATATAATAATAATAATATTAAACAGACTGATCTTAGGAGTGTTGATGGATCGAGGTCTACTCTACCTGTGCTGCTCCATAGCCTGTCTGTTGTGCAGCTGAAGCCCACATTCACCACAGCATAGCTGGCCTTGAGCCTGGCCCTCACGCCTCATCCCCGCAGCAAACTGGCCCAGTCTGCTGAGCAGCTCCCTGTGGAGCAGGCCCTGGTGCAGGAGGCCGCCATAGGCCCTAGGATCAAGCGGCATCGCCAGGGATGATGGGGCCATTGAGACAGACACTGGTATCCTCCCCTCCTCCGGGTGGCTGGAAGGCATAGAGTACAGAGAGGCCAGGTGTCTCTCGGCTGTCCCAGGGAAGCTTTCAAGAGAGCTCCCCTTTGGGCCTCCATCGTCCTGGCCTGAGTGCAACTCTCGGGCGCTGATGATCACGCTGCCTCGGAGTGGCGTTCCCGGGCCCTCGTCCCGCGGCTGTTCAGACATGCAACTCACTTCTCCCCCGCTGGAGGACCTGCCCTCGCAGCCGTTGGCCTCATCCACCTGCATGCTCTCTGTCTTTATGCTACTTGCTGTTGCCAGGGATGAGGCCAACATGGCTGCGTTAAAATGCTGGGGTTGTTGCTGGAGAGCCATGCTCTCCATATCGACATCTTTGTGCAGCCTGGGGCTCGATAGGGGAGCCCCTTCAGTTTGTGGGCCGGGGGAAGTGCTCTCTGTCATCTGACACAGTGCGAGGTGATGGAGGGCAGTGGGAGTGGTGCAGTTTGTTCCGTCCTGTTCGGAATGCTTGTTCTTGGACATCAACATCTGCCTCCAGTGCCTGGCGCGGCTGTGGTCGTTGTGGTCTCTCGCGGCCGCCTCCTCGCTCTCCTCCGACTGGATGGTCTCCAGCACCTTCAGGCACTGTTCCTCCAGGTACTCGATCTCCAGGATCTCAGCGGCATACAGGAGGTCGTCCAGGTCCTCGGCGCTGGCCTGCAGGGAGGCCGTGTAGGCGTACTCCAGGATCTGCTGGAAGGTCTTGGGGGACAGGAAGTCCAGGGCATAGTGTCGGCTACTGCGATGGAACAGAATCTCAAACATCTTGCTGGTGCAGGCCAGCACGGTGCGGTGGGCCGGGAACTCCTGGCCGTCCACAGTGATTATAACGTCGCACAGCGTTCCCGCCAGGCGCATCTGATTGGCCCTCTGCAGGAGCGTGCTAGGATGAGTGGGGTTGTGGAGCTGAAGGACCCCCATGTTTGTTAGACCCGTATCCACTCGGACCCTCGCTGAGCCCACGCATGAGGTGTGGCTCTCCAATGGCCTTTAGGTTGTTGTGCTGTAGCTCAGGGAGGAAGTCGGGTGGAAGGAAATCACAGTGCAGAATACCTCGGTTAGTACTTAATTCTTATCATAAATAAGAAACAAACAAACAAAAATGTGACGATAGTATGGCCTATATGATTTATATGCCATAGTATACCCAATTCAATATGAATAATAATATATTAATTAAATTATATTAATGACGACAGAATGTGGAAACAATCAGATTGATGTATACTGAAGTCCATTTGAGAGCGACAGTGCTGCTTTAATATTGTCTACAAAGTGAACAGATGCCTATCATTCCTTTTATCAGCCGCTACCTTCAACAGGTAGTGCACAACATATTAATGTCGTTATTATTTAGACATTCAGACGTGTTTATATGATTTATTGCGCCAAATCCGCCCACAAACCTCTATAGGCTACCACTTCTATACGACCAATGTAAAACAAGTTATAAAACTGTCCAAATATCTTATGCCGTCCATCAATATAATTATGACATGCATGCGCGACATATGTATTCGTTCAGTTCGAAAATATTTAAGTGACTTCTATATATCAATAACCAAATTATGCTTGGCTCCAAAACACTATAATCATTGTGGACCTCTCATCCAGGCACGCTCCAGTGATGCTGATGGGTTACATCCTTGGTCCCAACTATGCGCAACATCAGAGCGCATCAGGTGCACAACCATGTCTAGCCCTATAGCCTCACTCACTCATCGGGATAAATCGTTAGATTATATCTATTGCCTTAAAGCTATGCTGATGATTCCCGCAAATTACCACCAATCTAAAATTACAGCACGGTTTGACGAGACTCCGATCGAGACCGAATATCAAGTTTTAATTCCCCCAATTTCAGCGGCGGACAAACTTCAGACATTCTCAACGTGTCTGAAATGGCTAGGCTACTATAATATTCAAGCCAATAAACACTCACTATAAGTAGCATGCCATATGGTACGCAAACATTATTTGTATAGTAGCCTATATAGGCTGTCTGAAAAGTAGCACGTTAGATCAGATTCGTTTTAGGACCACCTGTGTAAAAATGACCAGTCTGAAACACACTGAAATAGAAAAAGGCACTCATGTCCTGTCATGCTCCTTACCTCAATATCCTCCCGTCTCCACTGATAGGGTTATTATCCAGGCAACATCATGGTTAGGCATTTCACAGTACCCGCTCCAAACTCACTCCTGCTCCAAGTAAGCAAATCATCACCCAGGCGACGTCACTGCTTTGAATGATTGTCCTCTGTTCCTTTGGTGCTGCAAACAGAGACATCTACAGGGCATCTGAACAACCTGGGCAAGAAGAGCGCATGCAGGGTGCCGATTGCTTAATCGATGCCCTAGATTGGAGAAGGCAACGAACATTGATTAATATAAATCTGATGAGGATCAAATCTACATTTCCAATTAAATAACTGACAGAGATGATGACATGGACTACATGGGAGATAGAATGCCTATAGGCTACTGGTCAAAATTCAGGCTACAGCTAAGTAGGTTATTGACTGCTGTGTTTTAATCCGTTTTTGGGGGTTCCGTCGCATTTGTCAGTGGTGTTGTAAACTAGATCACATCAGTGTTTGCAGGCAAACATAGACATTGATCATTCCCCACATGACATAAGAACAGCTTGGCTTATTTTTACTTATTACTTACTACTGGGGTAGCTTTATCCAAACAGGCCTATAGTCTATGTTGGATCATGTTTTCTTTTTAGCAGACATACACATGGTAGCCTATTTAGAATGTAGTAGGCCTATACCGTAACAATTTCTGACCTACAGTATTAGTATTTGCAGTGTAACAGTAACCACAGTGCATTATTCCAAGACATGGAGACATGGCATTAAATCGAACAAAAGGTATTTCCTGCCACCTAGTGTTTCAAATATTCCACTGCATCCACAGTCCCCATTAAGGGTTTAAGTCGGTTTTGCTCAAGAGGGAGAGTAATTAACCAATTTCAATCTGGTCTGGTGTCCCTATGTTTTGCGTATCTTTATAGGGGAATATGTTAAATATTGTCTCCTAATTGCAGTTTTAATATAAGCTTGCAGTGTTATAAGCTTGTTCCTTGTAGATATGCTATTTTCACTATTTGTCATACAATGAAGTATTATAGGTTAAAGGACCAATTCACCAATTTTCAACTTATTTTCATATAATTGGTCCTCACTAATGTTCATGATAAAATACCACAATCTTTTTCTACTCAGTCTGTGTCTCATATAGGGCTGTGGGCAGTTCAAAATAGAAATACTTTACATTTCTGTTATCATCAGACCATCAGCTTCCATTATTGTATTGCAACTTTTCAGGAATAGAAAGCCTGCAGTTTGGTGGACGGGTTGCTGTATGAAGGCAGGTTGAAAAGTGGTGAAGTGGTCCTTTAAGGAATGAAACCATTGGACAGAGAATGTGGTACAGAACCATGTTTTATTTTGTAAATGGGTTATCACTCAGATTGCACACAACAGAGACCTCTGAGTTTACCCAATAAAAACAAAGGGACCATCCAGAGACAAGGGAAGAAGGTGGTCTGACAACTGCAGATAAATCTACAGATTTAGGAAAGACTTTTATTATTACAGCAATATACTATAGACTCTTCTTTACTTTATTTGGCATTACAACAACTACTACTAAAACTACTATATCATATTTTAGAAAACAAAATGTGTAATCTTTTACGTTAGGTCGACCACCTTGCTCCCTGCCAATGGCATCCTAAACATGACACTCAACTCTTGGTGGCTGCTGTTGTACATAGGACAAAACAAAAAACAAAACAAAAAAAACTGAAAATGTAGAATTTAAAGACCACATTACATAACACTTGAATAACAACTGGGGAGAAAACAATAAATTATTATATTTATGCCAGAACAAGCCCAAAGGTTAACACTCATTAACTTAATATGAAATCTAGTTTGCCCAAACAAACATGGGCATATCTATTTGTCATTTCATTACACAATATGAAGTACTGATTGAATTCATGCCAAGACTCATAACATCTCATCCCTTCACTATTAGTTGGCGATATAGTGCTGTGACTGGAGACGGATAGTTTCATACACTACACGTGTTATAATGACCACATTAGTCCATTATTGTTTTCTTCTAATCATACAGTATAAAAAAAGAATAGGCTTAATCTCTCACGACAAAGCTATGTAGATTATTATAGAAACCGATGACGAGACACTTTATTGATACACAGTCACAGTGCACAAGCTTGCAGGCAGGAGTAGAAAACAAATTTCTAGCTTTACAGTACAGAAATGTGTTTCAAAGATGTGCTATTAAAGCACAACTGAAAGTTATGAACCATGGCATCTGTTCTGCTCTCTGAATCAAGAATAGTAGCAGAAGACCATTATTATGGTTGATGTTCAACAGGAACAGAGGTGGCATATGTTTAGACCAAGATCATCAGACATTCATTTAGTTCAGGGCTCTCTGACTGGTTTGGCTGTGATTTTCTGTTACTCTATGTGAGCATTTTGTTCTGTTCTGTGTAGACTCAAGTAGCCACTTGTTATTTTATTTAGAGAATTAATGAAGCGACACCTGCACGGTAGTTCAGGCAGTCACCTCCAGTCATGCTTCTAGACACATTGGTACACTTGTCACTGCACACACATCAAATGCCCCTTTGTACATAGTAATATTCTCAATTCTCAGTATTCATTTATCAATTTGTAACTGAGTCTAAAAGTAACCATGGACCCATTCGTACACTGTCAGAGTTGGATCAAGGATTTTCCAATCTAATACAATGGTGTATTTAAGATCTGAAATGCTCTTGCTCACTTTCTCACTGCCTGTACTGCTGCTCCCCTGCTCAGATTGCAACCATTCCTACTGTACATTTCATCATCCTCAACTCCACCTGTACGCTCTGATTCTACATTCCCCCCCAGGGAAAGTGTATTAGTGTCACTCCCTCCCTCTCTCAGTCCTTTGTGAAGCTTTTAGGTGTATCTTTCCTTTGCAGGATGTGACAAGTTCAGAGTCTAGACGCTAAAATCATCTACAGTACTTCCACTCATTCTCTGGTTCCACAGAGTATTTTGACAGAGATCATTTGTATTATCACTCAGGAAGGCAGGTGTCAGATCGACAATAAAAAATACTAGATCCCCCCCCAAAAAACAGTAGGACAAAAACAAATCTTTGATTTATCATATATAAATCGGTGATAGTAGAACTGTCCCATTAAAGCTTGTTTGCTTTGGGACAATAATAATAATTATATATATTGTGTTTCATTCCAATGGCCAGAAGAGGCGTGGTGATGATGAATCTTCCTGAACATAGGTCTGGGTTTGATCAATAGTGGCATTATCTTGAAGACATAAAAAATCTCCACGACAGAGTAAAATAACAAACCTTGCAAACAAAACAAACACTTGCAGGGAAAACATGCAAAACAAGCAATTAAATGATATTAGCCCTCAAATAATTATCCAAGATTGAAAATTTTAAACAGTTTTATATTTAAACAATGTAACATGAAAATAAAAAATAATTATCTTTATCTTTTTTTTTTTTACTTCCAGAAGAATCCATAGTGTAACTGCACTCCAAACTCTAATTTAGGTCAACTCTTTACACAGCCATCCTTCTTAATTGACCTGACTCCTTAGCAAAAAAGAAAAGAAGAAATAAAATAAATAGAAAAATACAAATAAATCTCTTGATAAATGAATATTCCACAGGCATAGCAAATAAAACAAAACCAGAAGTGACAGCACAATCAATGCTCAAATCAATCTACTGTACAAGGGCATTTGGTCAGAAAATGCAGTTAAGGGCACTGGAAATGAAAATTCCTGCAGTTGCCGTGAACATTAAGAATGGTCTGGGATTTCCCTTCCCCATCATGCT
This sequence comes from Benthosema glaciale, assembly GCA_900323375.1. Classification (NCBI taxonomy): domain Eukaryota; kingdom Metazoa; phylum Chordata; class Actinopteri; order Myctophiformes; family Myctophidae; genus Benthosema; species Benthosema glaciale. The sequence goes on from OOFJ01031030.1 coordinate 7,143, forward strand.
TTGCTCTCGGTGGCATTTGTCTGTAAGACATTGTTGTGTTCTGCAGTGAGATCCATCAGAGGATTTGTAAATTCAGCCGCCTCTGCTTTACCTTTCTCATCACACATTATGTTCCTGAAACGGAAAGGAAATAGTTCAAAGTTAAAAGTATGTTCACCTCTAGTGAGGAGAATATAAACCTTTCCACCACAAATCTTTGTAAAAAAAATAAAAAAAATAAAGAAGAAAATAAACTATACCACAAACATCTTGAGGATACACAGTAGGTACAATATAAAAGAAAGGGAGGGTGGGAAACAACCAAGATAACCTTACAGTGCCTCTCTTGTATCATTAGCAGCATTGACATTTTAATACCAACAATATGTTTTGAATCCGTCTACTATCCCTAGTTCAAAGGGAATGTGATACGACAGGCCTGTAACTGTGATATATTGAGGTATATCTTACAGCAGTGACTCACACAGAGGCCTCTCCCTTCTGTAGTACAGAGCAGGGCTAATACCAGTGTCTGGCTTCCCTTTGGAGTCTTAATAAAGCTGTAGTCCTTAGTAAGGACTGGGCAAGTATTCAGCTGCACAGCAGATTTAAACTACTATATGGAGTAAATAGAGTGCTACCAAAATAAATAACTGCAAAGAGAGTGTTGCAGAACTGAGGAGCCATACTAGAGAACCGTACACACAAGCAAACAAAAATAAACATCACCATCACCACATCTCTTCAAAATGCACAACACTGCTTCCCTCTAATTGTCACAATTATCATTACCACCATTTACCATTACAACATTTCATATCTAGTACTATGTGGTCAATGGCAAGATGCACTGGTGAATGAAAGGGCAATATACAGTATATTACACACAAGCACGCTAACACACAGACAGAGATAAAACCTCTAGAGGGAGCCATACTCTTCGTTGACAGGAGGAACAGCTTTGGCCCGAGTCTCTGATGCCTCCAGAGCCGAGCCCGAGGCAGGGAAGTCTGCTTCATCTCCATTGGGCAGGAGGGGTTGGAAAGCGGGAGGGCTGTCCAGGCTAATAAGATCTGCTTGAGGCCCGTTTGCCAACTCTATCTCTAACTCTGTGGTTTTGGGTTCTGTGATGTGAGGTGGGGTCAGGTCAGAGGAGAGGAAATCATACGTGGTGGATGTGAGGTCGTCAGAGGCAGGGGTGTCAATGTTAGTTGCACAGGAGGCGGGGTCAAATGCAGGAGCAGTTGTTACCGCTGGAATGGGAATGAGGATATTTGCATCTAGAGGAACAGACTCTTCAGCATCAAGAACTTCAGGAGTATTTTGGGCAAGGGCAGGAGTGCTGGTGGCAATGTGGACTTGAGGGATAGGAATAGGGCCATCTGTTACAGTAGTTGCATTATTGTCAATGTCTTGGTCACTAGGCATATCATTGCCAAAGAATGTGCAGCTAGGACCAATGGTGTCAAGGCCAGAAATACTTGAATCCGAATGTGGCTTAACAGTGGCAGTGTTTGCAAACATAGTGGCAGTTTGGGCTGGTTTATCAGTGTCTACGGCTATAGACGGTGGTGGGGTGGAACTAGCAGTGCCAGGGGGCTTAGGTGCAAATTTCTTGATCTCTAGATTGGGTGAAGCGGAAGGAGAGGAAGTTGCGAGTGGTGATACAGGGGGGCTACCTTTAGCAGCAGCCATTGCCAGGAGTTTGGGAGAGTTCCTACGCTTTGGTGGTATAGGTGTAGTCCGTTCAGGAGGAGGGGTCATTTTCTCCTCGCCTTTCAGGGCATCGTTCCCTCCTTTCTCTACAAAGGGGGCCATTTTAGCCGCTACATCCGAGGTGGAAAACAGTGGGTTCGGTGGTGCCATGTTTGACTCTGGGGTGGGGGCTGGTGCTGGGACAGGGGTGGGTGAGGGATCATTGGCTGGAGCAGAAAGGCTACAAGTGAGGGTGGTGGTCTCGCTACTGGGGCTGTCCAGGGCAGGGTCAAAGGTTGCAGTGGCTGTATCAGAGTTGGTGGCTACGGAGGAGAGGGTGTCCAGTGCCAGAGCAGCAGCGAAAGCCGCCAGCCTGAGAAGCAGGAAGAGAACAGAGACACACAGACTAGACACCAGGGTGACTGTGACAAGAGGAAGGGTGACTAGGAGATGCATGCAGAGGGTTTGTTTGGGATTATAAACTTAAACACAGACAGAGTAACAAAAGCAATGACTGTCAAGCATTAATGCCAAAAAAGACAAAGGGTTTCATGCTGTGAGTGAACATCGAAGGATACAGCCCATTCACATGGCAACATGGTAGCTAAGACTGTACTAAAAGCACTCAAGTCTTTCTACGGAAAACTACAGCACCACACATAACCACCTTAAAGGTTTGATCAGTACCAGCGACAATCTTCCAAAAATGTCCACTTTTTCTATACATCGCTGTAATGAGATGTGGCTTACTCATGTTGTCATATGGCTTGGTGGTATTTGGCCAAACACACAAGGGTACAAAAGCCTTTCCTTTAACTTGTATTGTGTCACCCTTGACAAAATGAAACAAACTCTCCAAAGGCTGGAGAAGAAACATAAAAACTGGAATAATCTCAAGAAAAACATAACAACAATGCCAAAAAAACAAAACCAAATACAACCACAAAAATCGTCACAGTTTATTTCCGTGAACTCCACTTCAGAATCACAAATTAAGAGAAGTTTACAAAAGCATCTCTTAAATGTTTTGTTATTTTCCTTAATGTGTACTGTAATTCAGTAGTTGGGTGACTTGGGTCAAATCATCATCCAATTAATTAAGGTGAGGGTGATTTTATAAAGTGGAGTGTATTAATGTAATGTACAACACCAAAAAATATTAAAAAGTCTGAAAAAAGCATTCTCTACTCACTCTGGTTCCGTTAGGGGAGTCGTTTCATTTGGTTCTGTTGGTCCTCCTGCATTGTGATTGGCAGTGCACTCATCCTCTGTTCTCACTTCCACAATTGGTTCTTTAGACTCGTCCTTTCTGCAGCACAGGACCACAATTTGTCAACAGATTCTGTTATTTCATAGATGTGACATGACATCCATCATGTCACAGGGGGGGGGGTTAGTTTGAGGACCATCCCAGTAGTCAGGCTGCATGTTTGACATTTAATACTGCCAACCATTTGAATGACTTTTAAGGAAGCCATTAGATTCCATTCACTTTAGTGCGTAATGAAGATAGGTCAGATTCACCGACTGTTAACCCCAGAATAGTGGCACAGATTTCAAGCCATACTCACATGAAAGCAGCCTTGCCCTCTTCCATGTTGTGCCCTTTGGTCCCAGTGCCCGGTTTTCCACAGAGGCACATGATCAGGCCACATTTATTCACAAAGTAACAGGTAATGTCCACAGCCAGAAGCAGTAGCAGGAACGCTACCACAATAATGCCTGCTATGATGCCCATCGAAATAGCCGTCTCCTCCCCCAGATCTGCAGGAAAGAAGACACACACATGACAGCGCTGAAGACAACCTGCGCCACAATGCATTTTAACAGAAAAGAGTCGTAATGATACCATGGAACTGTAGCCACAAATGGTAAAAAAAAAGAAAGAAAGAAAAAGAAAACTTACAACAGAAATTACTCACCTGTTATGAACACTCATATTATGACCAAGATCTCAGCGAGTACTTAGATGCAATGTGATGCATTTGTCTGGCATGTTCTGTTAAATTGAATTATTATCCACTATAATCTTCTTCATTACACATGTGCTGGCAGATGACAAGTGCTTAAGGATTAAGTACGGTATTAGCATTAAGCGCCTCAGAGTAATAAAGTACAGATGCGTTAGAATATATTAAATCACATTTATTTGATATTAGAATAATGAAGACCAGATGAAAACTTGCATTACATTTATAAACATAAAATGTGTGAGGCTAATCAACATATCTCAACAGACCATGATGTGTGATCACTAGTTGTGTCTAAGATTATTTTGAAACCATACTGTAGCTGAAAAGAGCAAAACCTCAATATAAGCCTTTTCAAATGGTCACGGTCAATCAACAAATGATTCATCACAGGAACAGGGTCTAATGTCTGATGTGGCTGACAAAACCATTTGCTAACAATGTATAAAACGCTGGTACTTGTGAGTGAAAATGGATATGTGCTAAAAGATACTATTTTTCTTAGTAATCACCATAGGGAACAGCAATTAATTGCATATCAACAACAGCACATATGATGGTTCTGTGTGCAGTCCATCATCATCATACGTGTTTTTGTTCTCAATCATGTAAAAGTGTTACAAATCCTTACATACAGATCATACACATCATTTTGTGAGTGAAAAACAATATACATCTTTTATGTAAACTGACATGATCAGCACTCGGCATTCGCCCAGTGTTCTGTATACACAGTGCTAAGTTGTCATATAACCACTTGTTTCAATTACACTAATGTTGATTACTGTAAACCAGCACTCCTTTCTGTGGTCTAGTACCGAGGGCTAGCTCTGCTATGCTGAGCAGAGCAGAGCGGAGCGGAGACAGAGATTCCATTGCCTTTGGTTCGTACATCTGTCTGGGCACCTTTCTCTGCCTGCTGACAGAGACGCTTCTGTCTCAAACAAAGTCTGCATAATGAATACAAGCATCCAGAGAGACAGCCAGGCCAGAGAAAGGCAAGCTTTCCTCTACAGTAAATGTGTGAACTTCCCCTGAACTATGAAAGCAAGTATATTGCTATAAGGAGGGGTAGGATGAGTGACACCAACGTGTAGTACGTAAAACATGAACAACCCTGATCGACTGAGTATTGAACACAGCCACCACAACACGCCCGGAACCACAGCAATATACACACAGGTCAGGAGGAAAATGTTCACGTGGTCCCACCACATCGGTGTCCAGGACCAGGCGAACATTTTCCTCCTGACCTGTGTGTATATTGCTGTGGTTCCGGGCGTGTTGTGGTGG
>OOFJ01031035.1:0-15750 GCA_900323375.1 Benthosema glaciale
GAGAGAGAGAGAGTTTTTTTTTTTTGTTACTTTTTGATAAAAATAATAATACAAAAAAATGGCACAATCCAGCAGCGATAAACCGGCATTATTAACACATCTTAGCACCCTATTAGGATGTATCACAGTAGATCAACAGGTCTCCCGTATGGCTTTAAAAGCATATAGAAACGAAATAGCTGCTACCGACAGGAGTTTGAGCACAACTATTGAGTATGAACCGTTCCCAGACTTCCCCCCTAATATGTCCGAATTAGCCACTGATGATAACGGTATATACACACGTCCTATGGATTTTGAGTCAGGCGTCAGCGTTAATTATAATGATGTCGGTCACTATCCGCACATAGATGCTGATATGATCGATGTCACTATAAATAATGATGATGCTATTGAGCAAGTGGGTGGCGGTGTCGACATAACAGATGGTGATAGTGATCATACAGACAATATTGATGACGAGATCTACGTAACCGAACGGCCTTTCTTCAATAGTCTGGAAGTACGACAACGTATAGATTTAAGTCATGTTCCGTTACAGAATATTGAAGAAATACCAGCTGCAATAACCAGCGTTTTTTCTAATGCAATGACAAGAGCCGCAAGTTATGCAAACGAAGGGAGCGTGATGAGTGTTGTATTAAATGGACCCACGCTAGCCGGAGATATTCAGGTCATATTACCTCCAGGTGGTGTTTATAACGTGGAGAGTTTTCTTAATGAAGTATCTAGGGTGATCCAGAGTAATAATGCAATCACTACAGACGCTCAGCTATATCTCACTGTAAATATTGCTCATGAGAGGAGAGGTGGCGGAGGAGACATTGTTAAAAAAAGAAGGGCTCGTGTACATAGAACCCTCTACAGTGAAATATTGACTAAACATGCAAAAAGTCTATACATACCTGATAATACCAATGCCATATGCTTTTCACTGTGTATACTTCATAGTCTATATCCGCGAGTGAGGGCTGCTAAATTACACGCACTAGCATTACAATTACATAAACGTCTCGGGTTTTCTGAAAATCAGTGCATTGGACAAAGTGATATAACTAAATTTGAGGAACACTTGGGGGTGAAAATAGTATTATTTCTGCACAATCATGGGGGAAACATGATCACCCATTTTGAAACAACTAAACCCCCTAGAGAGAATGCTATATGGTTGTATTTACATGACACTCACTACTGTCTCATCAAGAGGAGAGCGTTATTTTTCGGATCATCATATGTCTGCCCCATGTGTTATGCTAGATTTAATGATCCTATTTATCATCATTGTAAATATGTCTGCAGTGTATGTTACACAGACTGTCCTGATAACGTTCAACCTTCACGAGATGGCAAACATCACGACTCAAAGACCGATATTTCTGACACAAAGATTCAGTGTAAGGATTGTAATATTATATGTAAATCACCAGCATGTTACGACAGACATAAAGTATCGGGGGTATTAAAATCGAGTCCATGTGAAAAGGTTAGATACTGTGTACAATGTCATACCGTGTATAGATTTATGAGTACAAAAAGAAACAACGAAGGTGTTCTGTTGCCTACAAACCATATTTGTGCGGCACCGTGCTGTATGCACTGTTCTGAAGCCTTGGTTGCTGGAGGTGTACATAAATGTTATATACACCCTCTTAAAAAGGAAGTGGTTGTTGATAACTATATTTATTACGACATTGAAACATTGCATAACAATGGAATTCATGAGCCCAACTATATTGTAGGTGTTATTAGCAATACTGATGAAATTGTTGAGTATGGTGGTATGGATTGTATAGAAAAATTCATTAAACATTTCAGAGCAGAAGCATATAACGGGTACACCTTTATTGCACACAATGCATCGGGATTTGACAATTATCTGATATTGAATGAGTTAGTGAGACAAAAACAAACCCCCTCAATAATTGCTAAGGGGAAACGCATAGTCACTATTACTGATAAACATTATAACCAGCGATGGCTGGATTCATACAGCTTCATTCCTATGCGTTTAGCAAACACTCCAGCTGCATTTGGTTTTAAAGAAACGAAAGGATTTTTTCCACACAGAAAAAACACACGTGAAAATGCAGACTACATCGGTCCGTACCCAGGCAAAGAGTTCTATGGATATGACGAGATGTCTGACAAAGACCAATGCATTTTTAATGAGTGGTATACTTCAGTAAAAGATGGAGTATTTGATTTGCAGAAGGAATTGGCTTATTATTGTCGAAATGACGTTATGGTACTTAAGAAAGCATGTAGATTGTATCGCGATTCATTCATCACAAGCACCAGCGTTGATCCATTTTCCTTTTCAACGTTGCCCGCTAGCTGCATGGGTGTTTATAAAACTCTTTTTTTGCCAGAGAATACGGTAGCTCTAACATATGATGGTGCATACTTGGGGCAGCACAAAGCGTACTCTTCCGTATCAATTCAATGGTTAGAGTATTTGCGAAACCATAAACAGATCCCGATACAACACGCTTTAAACGGGGGTGAAAAAAAATTTGGTGTCTATCATGTAGATGGTTATGATCCAATAACGCACACAGCTTATTCCTTTAATGGTTGTGTTTATCATGGGTGTAAAAAATGTCGGAATGGTGGTTACAGTCCATTTGCAAAAACTACATATGCTAATTTACACTACCAGACCATTGCTAGACAAATAGCTTTAAAAAGAGATCATAAACTTAAACTTAAAGTGATGTGGGAATGCGATTGGATACGTGATAAAAAAACTAACCCGAGCGTAATTGAGTTTATGACCACATACAATCAACCTATAAGATTAAACCCCAGAGATGCGTTGTATGGCGGCCGTACAAGCGCTATTAAACTTTTGCATAAAGTTTCGGGGATGCAGAAAATCAAATACCTGGACTATACCTCACTATACCCCACTGTACAAGCGACCAAGCGCTATCCTATAGGCCATCCTGAGGTTATCTTACACCCACCTTTTAAACCTTTAAGTCAGTACTTTGGTTTTGTACGTTGCAGTATAGCACCACCTAGAAGTCTATATCATCCAGTATTGCCGTACAAATGTAATGGGAAACTGATGTTTCCACTATGTAGAACATGCGCTGAAGAGATGAATCAGGTCACTAGCTGTAATCATAATGATGAAGACCGCATGTTGACGGGTGTGTGGACAACGATGGAGGTTGAAAAAGCTGTTCAAAAAAAATATGTTGTTGAAAAAATATTTGAAGTATGGCATTTCAAAGAGACGAGCACTGATCTATTTAAGGGGTATGTTCAAACGTTTCTAGCGACGAAACAACAGGCCTCAGGTTGGCCGTCAGGTGTTATAACCCGTGATCAGCAGGATAACTACATTGCAGACTATTTTGAAAAGGAGGGAATATTGCTAGACCATAGCAAAATAAATGTTAATACATCGACCCGAATTTGTTCGAAATTATTATTAAACAGCTTATGGGGGCGATTCTGTATGAGAAGTGATCAGCCACGAACAGAATTAGTTACATCACCCGCAAGATTTTCCCAGTTACTGTTTTTGTCAGACTATGTAATAACATTTTTTCACTTTTTATCACCAACGGTAGCAATGGTTCAGTATCGTTACGATAAACCATATGCTAGTAGAGTGAATGATGTTAATGTATTCATAGGCGCTATGACCACATCTCATGCACGGTTAATACTTTATGATCTCATGGATAAACTTGGGGAAAGTCTGCTATACGTCGATACCGACAGTGTTGTCTTCATCCAATCTGAGGGAGGGTACAATCCTCCTACAGGACCATATCTAGGTGATTTAACGAGTGAACTTGCGGATGGAGATTTTATTAATATGTTTGTTTCGGGAGGACCTAAAACCTATGCGTACAAGACGCATTTCAACCACACGGTTGTTAAATGGAAGGGCATTACATTATCACCCAAAAATGCAGAGAATGTAACAGCAGATGCATTGGAGAGGCTTGTAAAATGTTTTATAGCCAATCCGGAGGGGGATGAATGTATATATACGCAGTACAACACCATTAATAGAAACAAAAGGACATTGCAACTACAGAATGCAACACTTGTGAAAAAAGCACGCATAGTTTACAATAAGCGAAGAGTATTACCTGATTACACCACAGTGCCTTATGGATACTGATATTTTCTTTACATCCTTATGGATAAACGTGACATCTACACAATGGTAATTACCTACAGAAGGCATGGAGTAACAGCCATTCTGAGCATAACAATCTAACCAGCGGCTGATGAGTATTGAGGACTTATGTTATGATTTTATGAGGGTTACGCTAGATGTTATACATATGAGACTTTGATTCATGATCAATTGTTTGAAATTATTTTTCCCTTATCTCTATTTTTAATATTTAATATTTTCACCTTCATGATGCATACTACCGTATCATCTAGAGACGCTGGAGATTTCCAAGGTAAACTAGAGCATCCCTTTAGCATGCTTGTTTCTGGGCCTAGTAATAGTGGTAAATCTTTTTTTGTAAAAGATCTGATCGAACATGCTGAAAAAATAATATCTGTGAAATTTGACAATATTGTATATATATATTCATGCTGGCAGCCTTTATATGACCAATTATTGAAGATAAGACCTATAAACTTTATTCAAGGGATCCCTGAGTCCCTGTGTGACGATTCACTTCTCCCCAGCAATGTACATAATTTATTAATTATTGATGATGTCATGGAAGCGGCCAGTCAAAATATAGAGATACAGAAGGTATTCACCAAGTACGTGCATCACAGAAACCTAAGTTGTATATACTTAGTACAAAATCTATTCATGCAAGGAAAATCTAGCAGAACAATCAGTTTAAATTCAACATACATCGTGATTTTTAAAAATGTGAGAGATAAGGTGCAGATAATGGTACTAGCTCGACAGATGTTTCCAGGGAATACTAAATATTTTTTACAGGCATTCAATGATGCTACAGACTCTCCGTATGGCTATTTACTTATAGACTTTAAAACAAGAACTCCGGACATTCTCCGCCTCAGATCGAATTTGTTAGCGGACAACCCAACAGTGTATATACCTACATAAAGCAATTGTATAATCATGTCTGGGCGTATGCGTAGAAATTTGGTCCTCATTGAGAGGCTATATAGAGCAACACCTAATGCCAGGAGAGTTATTCTCAAAAACGCTAGTTCAGACTTAATGAATGCCCTGTGTGAAATAGCATTAAATGTATTGAAAGGCAGTATTCCGTTATCCACTAAACAGTACACACAGCTGCAGAAGAAAAAAGCTAATGTACGACTAATTGCGAATAAACGCGTTAACATTACCAAGAAGAAGCGAGTTATTAATCAGAAAGGTAACGGATTCCTGATCCCTTTACTATCGGCCGCTATACCATTTTTATCTTCCATTTTTTCACCGAGATAATCTACTATGACTCATGTACAGAAAATGTATCTAGTACCACAGCAGCAATTGGACAATCTGAAGAATCAGTCGTCACAAGAGTCCATTAGACAAGTAGCTGAAAATGAGTTAGATAGAGCGATAGTTGATGTCCTAAATACTCACGAATTAGATCTGCATCAAAAGGCCAAGAAATATACGGTAGTGTTACAGAGATATTTGACTATGATTAGACAGAAGGGGAGCGAACAGGGACTTCTAACATTAACACTACCTACCTCTGAAAGAGGAAATGTTGTACCTAACAGTGATAGTATTACTGAAACACAAGGACAGGACCCTCTGCTTATCGATATTTCTAGTCACATGCCTCAGAGAAATAGAAGGAATGCTCAACATATTGTAGATATGCTGAATAAGTCAAAGGACACTGTGTCATGGTCTCCTCAGGGGGAACTGATAGTCAATGGTAATGTTGTACGTGGTTCTCATATATTTGATTTGATTAAAAATGTTACATCACCACAGGGTATGAATGATGAAAAAAGACCTTCAGGATGGCATGATTTTCTAAGGATTATGGCCTCATTGAATATACCTTTATCATCAGTGCCTAACTCCCAGGTTAAACAACTCATTACTAATATGAAACCCGGTATTGCCACTCCTAACAAGACTAATACTGATAATGAATATGAGTCCCCAAGTAGAGTATCATCTAATAAAAGGAGAAAAAAAAGACAAAGTATGGGGGATTCCTGGGTTGAGTACTGATAGCCTAACCATTGATGATGATGATGATGATTGTTTCTATTTTTTTCTATTTTGTTGTGTGTTTTTTTTTTTGTTTGTTTTTTTGTTTTTGTTTTTTACTAGATAGTGTGTATAAAAAAAGATGTAACCATATGTAACCCCCCGATATACCCATTGATGTATGATATATTCGTATTTTTTCTTTTCATGATTTTATTGTGTACTATTATATGTATATGTGTTGATGGTATTGATTATATTGTACCTCTTTCTTACTGTATCATTTCTTAATAAAAAACAGACTATGATTACCTTTTTTCATTGCATTTATTAATGTGTATTACATACATGTTATTGTCAAGCATCCGGTAAAATAAAATAAAATCAGTTACAATGTTTATCATGATATACACTCTGTATACATGTGAAATCATGATCTCTACATAAACCAGCCTGAATTCCGCTAACAAACCTACATACCATGATATCATTACAAATCAAATTACACTTATACATACTCATAACTCTCTGGTATGAATGGTGTTTCTGAATGTTACACAGAAAAAACACGGAGTGCTGACCACATGTAGTAGCAGTGTTTTCCTGGACCTGTCTTGTGGAATACGATACACTAGTACAATTAAGCTTAAGAAAATTATTTATGTATGTACGGAATAAGCTAGGCGGGTTTCCGAAAGAGTCAAAAAAATATCCATGTCTATCATCAGATATGTAAATACCTAGCCAATGATCCCCAGGCAATGATGAAGTATGGGTATTAACCACAGTCATAGCAGGTATTCTGGTTATATATTTACATGGTAACTGATCGCACGCTAACACGCCTATGAAATTTGTATTTCTATTAACCTTATTTTTAAGGACACCCATTAATTCGACAGTATTCATCACATTTAATGAATATTCAGTGATAGTCAAGCAACACCTGTCTACGATTGGATATCTCTATAACTGAATCAAAGATAGCATAACAGATCATAGTGACGGTTCGTGGTAGGGGCACTCTAAATCTGGCCTCCAAACGAACATTTCCAGATCGTATCAGTGACACATGCCCCCCGCAACCCTCATCAGCTTCTAAATTGAAACAAAATAATGTGTAACCTTTCGCAAAATCTTTTCTTGTGATAGCTAACCCTCTGTCTTTTAGATGACGACCAGTGGCCTGTATCATCTGATAATATTCACGACCATATTGACCGTTGTTGAAGGTGGGTTGTAATGGTTTTCCGGGGTATGTATGCCCGTCAGCATAGAGAGCTATATATTCAGTGTTGTAATGGTGGAATTTGAAGGGGTTACGTGCGTAGCTACCTGTGTATCCCTCGTTATCAACAAAACCAATAACTACGAACTTAGGGATCTGTCCGAGATATAGGTTCTCCTGATTACACACACGTGTATGGCCAGGTATAGATACAGTCTTTAAACACATCCTATCTATAGGATATTTTACTGTTGTCAGCCCTATAGCTTTAGCATGTGCTAATCGAACACCTGGAGCAACAGTTACCTTTTTTATATATACACTAGCTGCTATAATCTTAACCTTGTGCGCATCAGCAGGTGTAGTAGCCATTAGACAAAATTCATCTTTAGACCGTATAAACTTCATCTTTATATCTACACCATTTAAAAGCATTTTTTCTTGAAAGAACATATCGGCGTGTATTGGTGCAATTATGTCCACAACTCTGCTATCTTCAGTATATGAAGCTCTCTCCCTGTATCCTAAGTTGTCCCCTGTAGGATTAGTAACGTCCATATGTCCAGCAGTGTCTTTACAAAAAAGTCCACAGCCAAATTGGGTGTTCAGAGTTTCCTCTCCATAATTCAGCAGACACTCTAATATACCGCGATATGGATATGTACTAGATGAGTGTGTTATCAATGTATCCCCCAGTGTTATATCCAATTGCGAGAATAGTGAACATCCTGGATAATTAATGAATCCAACTTGTGTGCCTGCATCAATATTTGATCCATCAGCTTTAGTGATCTTGGCTTGTACATGAATATAGGTGTTATTAAGATCAATGTATTCGTCACTGCTAGCCGAAATAAAAAATTCTAACGGTCCATTTTCTGTAATGGAGTTGATCGTAGAAACTTCATGGTATGTGGATCGTTCAATTGATGTTTGGGTTAGGGGTAATGAAAATATATCAAGCTCGCTCTTTACACAGATATCTGACATATCATGAAGCAGTGACATGGTTAAAGGTTATGCTAAAAAATATCCCTATAACGCTTTCCCGTGTGTCCGGAATTCTTGGGTTTAGCTTTTGCCTTAGTTCCCCGTCTGTGAGATCTTTTAACTGTCTTTCTGCGGATAGCGGGCCTCCCCTCTGAATGATTGCCTGGAGGCCTTTTTAGACCACGCCTGTTGTATACCATTAATCCTGAACCCTCCTGTCTAGGCTCTGTAGCTCTGGCTACCACGCGTGTGATCACATCTCCTGCAATATTCTTTGCTGCTGTTTTTAAATGAGGTTTAGCTATATTGAAGCCTCTCTTTAAAAGTGGTAATGCGAATCGGAAAAGGTTCCTGAAAATTCCCCCCAAACCGGACCCATACTGTAAATGTCCGCCCGAAAAAGATGGGAGTCCACTGCCTGCTTGGTTCATGTAATAGGTCATATAGCGATTGCCATCGCAAATGTATGGAGATCCCCTCATATTGATTGATTTTCTATATATCTAAAAGTTATGTCTTACAGGTCTGAAGTGTAGTTTAACAATCACCTTCCCATATGTAAATGGTACGTACTGACCCTGATCCGTTTTCAGTGATATTTCGATATCATCTATTACAGACTTGCCTAGCGGTGTGTAGTGCGGCTTATCATAAGACAGATTTGGTATTCTTCTCGAATCGTCGGCAATATTTATAGTTCTGAGAAGAGGGACGTAACTATCGCCGACAAGCTGATAATCCACAATGTCTGTATATAGATATATGTTATAACATCCACCATATATATCAGCGGGATGTGGCGCATGCTGGGCAGGGCGGTTTTGTGGTATTTCGAATGAGGCTCCAGGAACAAATCCTAGAATATGTGCTAAACGTCCTCTAAATACAATAGTCATGCCCTCACCCCCCATGAAAAAAACCTTATTTTTTATACCATTATACAGCATAGTAATCCCCTTTGTAAGGGTCTCACCTAGTAGAAGATTGTTTATCTCTTTAATAATCCTGGTTATACTGTCATAATGTCCCATAGATAGCTTATAGTTCACAGAATTACCATCCTTATGATCTGTAAATGAAATCCACCCATCGTCCTTAGGAAAATTACTCCATGTGCGTGGATATTGTAATTCTATTAATCCAACTTCATAAGGTTCCTTTAGAATTATAGGTTTAGCCAATTTTGTTTTATAATTCCATATTTTATTGTTAGGGTACACGTTTATTGAACTATTGCTTGGGAGCGTTAAGTAAAAACCGTGGCCTGTCATTATGGATATAACGATCTGTTCGTAAAAGAGACCTATACCCTAATGAGTTTGTATAATATGGTTCCTCTGGCTAAATAATCAATTTCATTAAACAGTATCGGTAATCTCGCTCTCCGATATCCAGCTGTTGAATTTATCAGGATAGCCTAGCCATTTTACTAGAACCAACCTAGAGCCTTTACTAGTTTTCTTTTTTAAAATCTTTTCTATCTTGAATATTTTATTTTTATCTATTATAACTCTTTGTAGCTCCTTATCGTAAAATGTCCCCCGGATGTCATCACCGGCAGCATCCTGTAGTCTGTATACGGGTGGTGTTCTAGGTATACATTCTGTTATTTTGAAGTATTCATCCGTGAATGTTTGCTCATAACCTTTACGAAACACACCTCTATATTTCGATATACGCACAGTATCCCCTACCGCGTATTTAATTATAGATGGTGATATTTGTCTCTCCTTATACATGCGATTGAATATCTCTTTCTCATTATCCTTATTTACATCGATTGGAGCCATCTTAATAGACCTGTGATAGGATCTATTGTATGCATCAGTTAATTCTTGAAGAACATCTATGTACCGTCTTGAATTAACAGATGTTAAATACCTCCACATATGAGACTTATAACTACGATGGAATCTCTCAATATAATTAGCTTTTGTCTCATTCCCTGTTGAGAAGTGTTTAATTCCATATTCAGTCATCAGTTGCTGAAAAAGACGATTATGGAACTCAGCACCGGCATCACTTTGTAATTTTGCAGGTATCCTACCTTCACATAATATATCCTTAAATGCTTTTGTGACACATGCCCCCGTCTTGTTGGTTATGGGTCTAACCCATGCATATTTGGAAAACACATCTATGCATGTTAAGATATATCTAACACCGTCATTATCCTTAGAATAGGCACCCAAATCCACAAGATCAGTCTGGAACTGATTATCTATACCGTTTACAAAAACTCTATTTCTCTGAAAGTTTTTCAACGCTGGTGCATGGAGTGTGTATACATCCTGTCTTTGTAAAAATGTTTTAACTAGTGATAGTTTCGGGGTTATCTTTTCTTCAGCTTTAACCGCTTGAATTAACCGTGATACCCCTCCTAGTCCACCCGGATTTTTTACATCGTAATACACTTTATGTAATACATCCTCCATCTTCGGCAATGTAAACACGAATGAATACTGTTATATGGATTTTACAAGTTTTTATTTACAAAAACATACACAATCATCTAGCATAGAAATATATTTTAAACATGATGCTAAATCTAATTCAACTAGTTTCCACATAGCATGCTCCACAATTTCGTCAGTCCATCCATGGACACTTTGTTGAAGACCGAATATACACATATCTGTAATATATGCGCATATACATATAACATTACCCACCCCTTTTGAACATTGTTGTTGATTAAAAAAAAAAGTAACTATCTCCTTTATGGTTCGCTCATTAATAGGGTAACCATGAGGTCCTACATACTTGGATAGCAACTCTTTATAATGTGTATTCATAGTTTTTACATACTCCAAATGTTTTATAAAAATATCATACCCTTTTCGATGCTTTAAATTTTCGCCCTGTGTTGTATCTCTATGAATTACAGCCTTCATAAGGGTTATGAGACGTACATATATATCACCCTCTATAACCGGCAACACTTCCATTATGTCTGGGGTGTCAGACCGTAGATCCTGCACAATCCCCTACCCATATAGCTACACATTCCAACACAGTTGACTCAATAGTCTCCGTTACAATGAGTTCTCGTATCTCTTTT
The DNA here is from genome assembly GCA_900323375.1 of Benthosema glaciale. Classification (NCBI taxonomy): domain Eukaryota; kingdom Metazoa; phylum Chordata; class Actinopteri; order Myctophiformes; family Myctophidae; genus Benthosema; species Benthosema glaciale. The sequence continues at coordinate 11,428 of OOFJ01031035.1, forward strand.
AGCTTAGCTAAAATGTACGGTTCAGACCTCCATTCACACAGAATAGTATCAACTGCTCCTAGGATTCTAGACTGCGATATGTCTTTGGTACACAGTTTCTTCAAAGCATAGGTTAGGGCTGTAGACAATGTAGGTTTAAACAACTTATCGCATATATCATCAAAACGACTCTCAAAAAAAAAAATATTCGGCTCAAACAAACAACTGTGATGCCTCTGACTAGGATGATCAATTTTACATCCGTAACATAATGCCTCTTGGATCACCCCAATAACTGACTCAGCACATAGACATAACACTCCTTTCAACACAGCAATGTCATTACATAGCAAGCGATCCTCGTTCTCCTTCACACGCTCATCGATATCGTTGTGGGGTAGTGATGGTAGAGTCTTTTCTTCAGAAGTATCCAGGAATGTCAGATTTTGTGCTCCTAGCACGTGTCCATACTCATGTACCCACTGGGTGAGGGTCTCATTCTCTGAATAATGTTGCGTATAATCCACAGCGTTGTCGGAACCTCCCCCCAGCTCTGAAGTATGGTTGCCTTGATGGATGGTAACATGGTATAATTATTATACAATAATAATCAGAATAAAACATATTATTAGTTTACAGATTAATATGATATATATATATAATTATGTGTTATTTACCGTTATTCATAATCAGAATCAGAATTCGATACGTCGCAGGATCGCTGGCTCAGGCATGAAATTAATGGTAGGCATGCTAGTATCGCTGCTATCCGACACATGACCGAAAAGAACCTTCCTTCGGACACACTCGTACTCTCTACTGAAACTTCCTCCGAGGATTGCTTCATCAATCTGATTGAACACTGTTTGCAGAGATTCCCAGTCGGACCACTGAATCACAAAGCGAGATATAATTTCACTAGGGTCGCTATTTGACGGCATTTCACCCTCGTAAAAAAAAAAACGCTTTAGAAAATAAATATCTCCATCATCCGGTTTGTTAACCCTATCACCATCAATCATATACAGTATATTCTCGAATGAATTATACCATAACAAATCACTCCTAGCCGTGAATATGATATTCACCTTCTTACTTAATTCTACGCAGCCCCAGTGGCGAAATATACACCAGTCTCTAACAGACATGGTCATACACATATCCACCAAAAGGTCGTTGCTCATTCTAACGACCCCATCCTCATATTTAAATGTGTACACACACCTTGAGGAACCCTTTACCACGATACGCGTCACCCCATCCTTTTTACTAGGACGCCTACGGATCCTTCCGTTCTTCTTTTTAGGTGCATGAGTGATATCTCCACCGGTCATAGGATCAATACTAGACGGTGTATCCTGACAGTCACAGGATAACATACCTGCAGCATTAACAGAAGCCATGACTCGGAGTGGAGTTGTAGGATGCTAGTAGGGAAGAATGACTCTGGTTGTAGTAGGTCGCTCAAAAAATACTGATACAATATACCCCACCCCTTATATAGAACCCCTATACACACACACACACACACACACACAGACGGACCCCCTCAGGGGGTCCAGACCATAGGCCATCTGGACAATTCATTGACCTCATTGACCCCGTTACTAGCTGTTCGGATCACATTACATCATGCCCCCCTGGCGTGAACCTTGAACGAACCCCTTGTCTATGAACCTTGAATGACCGCAGAAAGGTCACATAACCTCGTTGATCCCATAACCTTATATTTGACCCGTGTGACCCCATAAAGTACCTTATATCTTCCTGTACTACTACTCTTGTAGCCATCATTAACTATACATTATGATGCCATCTATATAGTCTTTAATGAGAACATGATGATGGCACATATACTGTAGGTAGCATTAGAGTACAGTGTGTGCATGAATAAATGATTGTAGAACAGGGAGACGGGTAAACGATGGAAATGTCTTTCATTCACTTAAACGTTGTATACCGTGTAGCCTTTTCAAATAAAACACATTTATTTTGCTATGATGGTGCTTTCATACATTTCCTCGGTGCTAGGACACCGCAGCATTTGTTTTTGAGCTGTCCTTCCGTGATATTGTTTCGTACTGAAATCTGGGGACCGGAGGGATCCAAAGAGGGGGTCAAAAGACTATTAAAATGAATGTCAGTAACAGTAAGACTTGGAGCACGTTTTTCCAATGGATTTTCTTTTCTAGGTGCTATCCCATTAATCAATCAATTAATCTATCAATCAATACATAAACGTATGGCATGTGGAATAGTGGTCATTTTCCACTATTGCTGTGACTGGCTCCCATTGCTGCATGTACAAATGTATACACTAACACTGAGGATTTGACTGTGTAGTGCTGCACAATGTATTGCATTTTTTTATCATCATTGTCATATGAATTTCCACAAACACATGGCAGAGGGCTGAGATATCAAAGAGGCAGAGATTCAGACAGCAGAGGAATAGACCTCTTTCACAAACCTGACAGACACATTATCATATCTGATCGGTGCAGATATGACTGCTTGTTGCTAGCACCGATATGGGGCATGGCGCCGTTCAAATTATTATTTTTTTTAAATCTTTCGCAGAGCGCATCAGCGTCCGTTACAAGCGACCAATCACAATTGGGCAGATGGGGTGAATTGGGAATTTACATCGTCGTAGATAGGTTTGTTATGCACTCATCTGGCACGAATGGAAAGATGCAGTACATCATGTTGTGTTGCAAAACAAAATAACTGAACACAGAGAGACGGAGTCAGTCGACTCACTGTTTTACGATCAACCAACACGTGCATTGCAGTCAGAGAGACATTTGAAATTGTACGCCCTCATGTCGCCCTCTCGTTATCACACCCATCATCACACATGTTCTCAATATGATACTGCCCTACCTCACCCTACCCTCCTCTCCTCTGCTATGTATTGTACCCACCAAAGACCCCGCTGCTGCCTCTTTGCCACCAGTCCCCCCCACTGCCTGTGGCGTGTAATTGACTTTTCTCCCTGCACTGGAAAAGCGGGCAGCCCGCGCCGCCAGGCTGGAGGTGACCCATTTCCCTGGGGCATTCAGCAGCCCTCCTAATCAACCATTCTCTGGGGCCGCCTCATTCACTCTGCAATTAGAGCACTCTCCTTTGAGAACTCCATCAATAGGCGGGCAGACGGGCGGGCAGGCATGCATGGAGGCAGGCAAGCGGGCGGCCAGGATAGATCAATAGAGTACAGCGAAGGGAAGAGTTTTCACTCAAACGAACACTTCTTCCTTTTTAGCTCTTCAAGTTCTGATCCCTCCCATGTCTCTCTCCTCCATCTTCTCCTCATCTCTGTCATGGCAGATTTCATCAGACGACAGCGGGCTGGAGGTTCGTGTAAAGATGAGCGACAGGCAGACAGTTAGACAGACAATGCAGCGAGATAGGCAGGTAAGCGGAGGTAACGAGACAAATTGAGGGACAGACAGACAGACGGGCAGACAGGACCGCGGTACTCAAGGGAGAGATTAAAAGAGTGATTTGAAAGAAAGTGAGAGTTGCGTGGGACGGAGTGAGCGGAACGGCGTGTCTTCCTGGGCGAATCATCTCGTCGAGCTTCTGGAGTTGATATTCATGAGTATTCCCCATTGTTGTCTTGGATGGGAATACACTAGTGGCTCTCTCTCCTCACTCTCCGAGCCAAAGCATGAAAGCAAGCTCCATATTGATTCTGGCTCAGTGAAAAAGGTACATTCACCGCCCCGCGCGCTTGCATGCTTTCAATCAGATGGAAGAACGTTGGTGAAACAACACAGAGCGCGCGTGCACGACAGAGGATTAAAATATATTTGTGGTGTTTAACCCCCCTCCACATACACACACACACACACAGACGGACGGACACACACACATGCACACAACACAAAAGAGAAAGCAATCAGGTATATTTCATGGTTTGTTTCTAATCTGTCAAGGAGGAGTGGAGACGCTGATGCTTGGTGATTAAATAACGGGCCGCTGCTGGCTGTGGCGGGCGGCGTCCGTTGGCCTGATTTGCGATGCAGAAGAGGCAGCGGTCTGGTCAGAGGATAACCATGTAATCAATGCAATGAAAACACTGCACTGGCTGTGAAGGTTAAGAGGAATACTCATCCTCTCTCTCTCTCTCTCTCTCTTTCTCTCTCTCTTTCTCTTTCTCTCTCTTTCTCTCTCTCTCTGTGTGTGTGCACACTGTACACAACCATGTGTGTCGCTTCCTCCCCTCCCCCTTCTTTCTCACACCTTTATCTCTCTTTTTTTCCCCCAGCTCCCTTCTTTTGCTCTCCCCCATTCCCCACCTTCTATTCGCTCTGATTCCCCCATCATCCCCCCCTTCTT
>OOFJ01031044.1:0-11042 GCA_900323375.1 Benthosema glaciale
GTGAAAATGAGGTGTTACATCCTCCCTGCAGTATGGAAATCTGAAGGTTTATTTCTTCAATAGAAAAACAAAACAAAAAGCATGTTTTAGTTGTTACTGCACGTCTACATTCAATCTGTAGCTACAATGACCCTGATATACAGTACCATTTTTGTGTTTCAGGATGAAACGATTTTCACATCTCCCCAATTCGCTGGCTTCCAGTTGCTGCCTGCATCCAATTCAAAACACTGTTGATGATGACCTACAGTGCAAGACGATCAAAGGCCTTACCTGATCCAACCACACACCTCTTCCTGCTCACTTAGATCAGTGTTTGTCCCTCCCATGATCCATATGACACCCTGGTCAACACTCAAAGCATCATAGGCTCTTCTCCCTTCTGCTATCAAGCTGCTGGATGGCCTCTTCCCTCAGTCAGGACTGCAGACTTGATTGAGATCTTGAACACAAACATTTGGGAAGATGCATTGGTCTCGTTCTGAAAATCCACCTCCTCAGACTACATCCAATCTCCTATCACTCCTCTTTCTTTAAGCCCAAACCACAACAATGGATCGAAGCACAACAAAATGTATTTAGCTTTCGTCCCAGTGGTGTGATAATGTCCTGTTGCCGCCATCTTGGTGAACTAAACACAATGTACACAATGGGAGCAGGGTGGGGCCGATATAGGCCCTTATTCAATGGTTGCTTGCAGGAAGTTGTAACTAAATTACATGCAGCTACTCACAACCGTTTGGTTGCAAGGAGTTGCATGGCGACCCATTGGTGTGGTTTGGGCTTTGGATCAGTACTGTTTCCTAGTATTTCAATAGATGGCAGTTCGGCTATTCAGATGTATGTTGGTTAATTGTTGTTCATATACATTGTTTAGATAGACATACAGTATACTGTTCTTTTGTCACAGATGCCAAATATGCTAGATTTGTATGTTTATCCTACTTGGTAACCTTACTAACCTAGTTATGTTGAACCTCTAAGTATTTTCCTTTGCATTATATGAGACCATCTACCCTGTCATTTGACTATAGGGTCCATATCATTTATTGCATGGCCTACATTGCTGTGATAGTCACTATGGATAAGAACATATCCCAAATTGTTCTCATGGTATCTCAGTGAATTGAGAGCATGGTACATTTGTAAATACTTCTTTATTGCATAACCTGCTATTTTGCTGTGCACTATTGGAATTTGCAGTACAAGATTATTTACATCTTTATTTGTATTTTCCCATGTATAACTTTCTACAGTTGCAAGTGAATATTGGAATAAAACAACATATTTTTCACAATCTTGCTTTATTTACTTGAACAAATGCTATAAAAATCTAAATGTCTTATGGTACTGCTGTACATACTGTCAAGTAACGCTATGTCAAGTAAATTAGTTATATTTCTTCAAGTATCAAAGTGTAAACTATCAATGAGTGAACAATACAGCTTTTATAAGTAAACAAAAAAAAGAGAGAGCTTTCTACCCGACAGTTAAGTCCACGCCACAACTATAATGAGGATAGTATGAATGAGAACAGCCTTTTGAGGCTTCTGAGAGCAACATAGTTGTCCATCTCGTTAGCACAGTACAACTGCCACTGTTAGCCCTGATAAATAAAACAAGTGACTGTAACAAGTACATAACAATAATTTGATCTGGAGTGTATTATTGAGAGAGCGAATAGCTATTACGGTTTAGCCGTTGTAACCCCAGGGTATAGAGCTCCGAAGTGTGACGTCACTCCCAGTAGAGGGTGCTAAGTTTCAATGTTCATATACTTTTTATTTGCATTGAAATCCCCAGAGGGGAATTTTAGATTGCCTCATAAGAACTGTGTTTGAAATATAAACAAATCATCCGGGCCTTTCGGTCAGGGGGGTATCTGTGAGTCGTTCATGGTGTTCATTAATATTTGATACAGCCTGTTTCTGGAGAAAATGGAATTAATATGGCTGCAAACACATTAAAACTACACATTTCCACCTTCAGTCGATGCTTTATATCCATATGAGTGGAAAGGCCGGGATGGCTTGTTTATATTTCAAACACAGTCCTTATATGAAGCGATCTAAAATCCCCCTATGGGGATTTCAATGCAAATAAAAAGGCTATGAACATTGAAACTTAGCACCCTCTACTGGAGTGACGTCAGGACTTCGGAGCTCTATATAATATTATAAGTAGTGCTTAAATGGTTCGTTACAACAGGTGGTATGTTTCTTTAACTATAGGGGGATTGTTCCTTTAATGGGGTTGGCGGGTAGCCTGGAAACCAGCCTAAACTGCCACAGGAAAATAATCCCTGGGCAGATTAGGTCTGGCACTCCTCAGTTTGAATTATATTTCCCTGAGCCCAAAATTGTGATGGACCAATCAGAGCCCACAATTCAAAGTGAGACTTTTTTTGCTGTTTGGAACTGCCCCTCGAAAATAAAATCTCAACACAGAAGTTCCAGACTAATATCTACACAGTGATATTAGTCTGGTCCATGCCAGGCTAGTTGGCGGGCTGAGCATGCTGGTGAGGAGTATTATGGGATATCTCATGTTTACTTTCTGTTCTGGTGTAGAGGGAAGCGGTCGCTCTAATCCATGCTCTAATCAGAGGAATATATTAGTTTGGTTTTGCGAGAAGAGGAGTTCCTAACACTCTGAAAGATTCATCGAAAACACCCATGCTTAGTTGTGGTGAATGATACTGCCCTGAGGGATAAGTGTTTTTTAAATTACTTTTTTTCTTTATAATACTTTTGGATTTTTATGATAATAAAAAAAAAAGAAACATGACCCCTCACGTATGGTTATCATGGTTAAAATGGAGTTTGAAGTTATAATGGGTTTGTATACAGTAGTATAACGGTTTCATTTGCAGGGTCGTTACAATAGGAAGGGGTGTTCTGTTCACAAAAGCCTCTTCCTGTTTGGAAAGTCTTTCCAAACTTTAGCTGATAATATGGAGATGGGCCGAGCAACCCAGATGATTGGAGCCTTTTACTTTAAGACGGGGTGCGATGGCTTTTTGGGGCATTTTATTTGGAAGTTTCTGAAACGGAAGGCTGTGTTTCTGAACTAATCAAAGCGTTGCTTCCCTTTAGGCTATGGGAAGTAGCTCCTCTACATCTGTGATGGAGTCTGTTTACACGACAGACAGATGACCACGATAGGAAACCATATATTTTGCTACTACGTGGCTTACTTCTAAGCTACACACACACACCTCCCTTTCCGAAGAGAGTTTTGAAGGACTGTAGTATGTATTACTAGCTGTGTTCAATTCACAGTAGAACAAGGACTCGCATGACTTATTGCTGCTGTTGCATCGTGACACGTTGTGTGCTTGTAGATCGGCTATTTTTTCTATTAATATAGGTGTGTGTCTTGAGATGTTGACTTCCTGGCATACCTTGGGCACAAAAAAGTTTGAGAAAACAGTCAAAGTACTGTGTCTGAGAATTTAACTGCGGGACTGACTTTCAAGTTCCAACCCACTCATGCAGGGTCATCAAGATTTAACTGCAGCTTAGGCAAGCTTAATTTCATTTACAGTAATGACTGCCACTTGAATAATATGTGCTGAGAAAATACAAGGACATACATTATGCCAGAAAGCTGAACTCAGCACGGAAAGATAGTCTATTGAATTGGCCAGAAAACAAGGTTTTCCAGGGTCCAGGGTCTCTCACGCCTCATCATTTAGAGCAAGGTCAATACATTCAGGTGAGACATAATAGAATGAACTTTAGATCAGCTTGAACCATTGTTTGGCTAATGGCCACTAATGTTGACTGAGGGGAAAGGCTAATGAGATTGTGCTTGAGTTTGCACATCATTCACTAGCACACTATAGGGTTGTGGATGGAACCAGTTGTGGTTGGTTTCACTCAGTAAAACAATCAGCACCACACCACAGGCAGAACTTTGCTTGATCGTGCAAGTGGCGGGTGCCTAGACTGATTCAGAAATATCCTTTTATTTATTTATTTATTAAATGTATTAATTATTATTATTATTACGGTATTATTATTATCCATATTTATTTTTGCTTGTTGCTTTCTCTCTCCCTGTGTGAGATGGTTGCTCCAGCAGCAGGAACAGCTTGTCACCCTCCTGGTATTAGCGGGTTCACTGGGTTCATTACAGCCTTGCTTTGCCCTCCTACAGTATCTTTGAATTTCCTTGCTTCATGCTGAGACATCAACAACATGGCAGCACGCCCCTGCCCTGCCCTCCTCCAGACACATCCCAGCCCAGGGCCTCTGCTGTGGGTTGTGCTGCTCGTGGCATTATGTTTGCTCAGCTTAAATAAATGGAAATTTCTCATTCCTTCCGTCTCTCACACTTCCAACTGTTTCTTCATTTGAATTTCATGTCAACCCTCAGCCGCCCGCTTGTAGCTAGGAGCTTGACTTCCTTCTAGGGCTCGGTAATCCATTGATAGTTTATCAAATAACGTTTGTATGTAATATAATTAAAAATGTTAAATTAAATTGCACAAGCTCTCTCACGTGTTTCATCAATAATTATAATGTCACAATGCATTATTATCATCACAATTATAATGTATATAGCCTAGTAAGCCTACGCAGTACCTAAAGATGCTTGAATATTGATATTGAGGTATTTGGTGAAAAACAAATAATAATAATCGGCCAGGCCTACTCCAAGCAATAGTCACCCACCAGAGCCAGGTTGTTTTACCATTAAAGGCAATATTTTTCTTTCCCACTGTTGTCTCAAGTGCTTGCTGATGAGGGAATATAGCTAGTCTTTGTAAAAAGTGTATGGTCTTAACCTTAAGTTTTTAGAATGTAATGTGACAAGTGCTACGAGAACCAGACTGTGTTCCAAGTAAATGCATTATTTTAACGGTTTCAATTAGACAAGACATTGAGCCCTTATTACATTACATTCGAGTTGCTACAACCTGCTAGAGTGCAGAGTCAGTCAGCAGCTCCATTGCCAATGGCGTGGATGTAGGGGAGGCAGGGCATGCAGTCGCATCAGGGCCCGGGGGGGTTACGTGTGTGATACTATATAAACATTTATAGTGTAGATAGTGGTATCAAATGGGGGTCCATGGCCTAATGAATGAATCAAACCTGTTGTCCTTGACATTAAAAAGCTTTAGAACAATTGTTATAGACAAGATAAAACACTCTCTTCCATGTTCCATCTCAAAGGTGACAAAGTGATTACTTCTCTAAAGACCATTTGCAAGCTTCTTTCTGTTGTCAGACAATGACGGATACATCAGCCTAATCAGTCCCTGGGTTTCCCTCAAGGACCTTCTAAGGTAGACCAATATAATGGAGAACCGTGCACTTAATTATACTGATTACATTTTGACCCGGTCAAACAGGCCAGTACTTCTGCCCTATTTCCTTCTTTCATCAAGCTCTTTATCTAAAGGTTGCCTTTCTTTCAGCCTTAATGCTTTAATTTATTCACAAGAGGACAGCATGAATGCTGGCTCTGAGCCGGAATTTAACCTGGGCTTGTGGTTATAAAGTCGATGCTCTAAGTCTAAGCGGTAAGACATATGGGTTATCTCCCATAATGCATCACTGTGAAATCTCTCTCCCCCTTTTTGAAACCAGCTCCTTGCCACTCGCCCTACACACTTCCACTTGGTTTGAGCATAGATATATAAATAATAGAGACAGCACTTGATGGGACGGGAATCCCAGTGCCGTCTCTATTATTTGTATATCTATGCTCAAACCGAGTGGAAGTGTGTAGGGCGAGTGGCAAGGAGCTGGTTTCAAAAAGGGCCAGTGAAACATTGGAATATACTCCCCATTGCAGTCAGAACTGCAAACTCCAGGTCCTTACACACAACAGGATGTTGATGAACAAACACGAATTTGTTGCTGAATATATCTCAAACTATTAATTTGGGGATGACTCATTGAAACATGTGCATGCTTTTATTTGCAGTTAAATATATCGGGAGGAAAAAATAATTACATTGATTCATCGCTATGTAATATTCACGTTCTGTGTGGATGAAGCCAAGTCATCTTGACATATAAACAATGTTTAAATTAAAGCAAATTACTCACACAATATGAACAGCCAAATCTGCAACCAAGGAGGAGGAGGATGGCCCAATAGCTCCCGTCTTCCATGACCTTCCCATACCAGACAGACCATGATGAGTACCAGAGGACATGGCTACCAGTAAGACGCCCTGAGTGCGAGAAGCAACCTCGCCCTAAAGGGCGCACACATCCACCTGAGTGATTGCAGACTGCTGGGCGGGCACTGGCGCTTCATGGGGTCAGATCAACATATTGAATGAATTCTGTTCTGGCCATATATGGAGCGTGTCTTGAGTATACAGGGTTTGATGAGGTCAGATCATCATACAGTATGGAAGGTCAAAACAGGTCAGCTCCATATAATATGGAGATCTATTTCATTTTTGGGCTACTTGAGAACTCTAGTTTTCGCCGGCTGCCGGCTGTCGAGACATCGAAGAGGAAGGACGGGTGGGGATTGGGGAAGGATCAAGCATAAAAAGCTGGAGAGCTGCTGGAGCTGTGGCGCACAATGATCCTTGTTCCAGTAGAAAAGTCAGTCGACCTCACCAAGAGGGCATTAGCGGGGCATTATTGAGCTCACAAGTCGCCAAAACCACTAACCGGATGATCCTCGTTTTAGACCCGTCTTAGACCCTTGGCCGAGAAACTCACACAATGGCTTTTGCCCTGAGAGAACCACTCTTGGGCAGAGATCGCTCGACCGTCGGACGTGCGACGCCACCGGCGAATGGCTCGGTGCTCGATATATAAACCTCGCGGCCGTCGGAGCCCATGCTACGACGGCAGAACACAGCTTTTGCCGTCTTTGTTAACGTTGACGACAGGGAAGGTGCATGTACGTGTCACCATGGGAACCAGAGACGCCAGTGGAAGGGGTTGCGCCCCGTCGGCGTTGTCTGTTTTCTGAGAATTGAAAATGCATTCACAGGAGTGTTGGATGTTTCAATACAAACATCTGTAAAAAGAGATGAATGGACCATGCCCTGTGACCAGTGGTGGACTGGAAAGTATAAAGTACATTTACTTAGCCCGCCAGAACCAGTAACCGTAGATAAGCTTTAGTCTAGCAGCCCGCCATAACCGTAATCTATGTTTTCTATTAGCTTTATATTCTTTAATCCAGGTTTTGATCGGAACAAATCGATAGCTGTCTGCCGTTAGCAAGCCTGTGTACAATTTACAGTTCACAAGCATTTAAAACTGATGCCCTTTATCCAGAGCGACTTACATTAAGCAAGAACAAAATAAAAACATGGCAATACATCATACATACAAAGTAGTTCATGTGAATCAGACATGAGCTAAGAACATAACAGCAAATACAAATCTATCTAGGCTAATTAAACTGCATACAAATGCTATATAGTGCTATGTTGACAAGAAATGTCTACATAAATATCTAAGTCTACATAAACATGCCATCTAAGATACATAAGTCTACATAAACATGCTATCTAAGATACATAAGGTCAGACCTTGTATACACCTGTGTCGCGGCTAGGGCAAGAAGTACTGCAAGTGTTAAGGGCTAAGAATAGTCTGAATAGATGCGTTTTTAGATTGTGCGGAAGATTGACGAAATGGGGTACTGAACAAAACCTCTAGCCTCTACTAATGATTACTCCACATGAAATATTTTTGTTTCAAACAAAAACATCAATGGTTTTACAGTGTAGATTGGGCAGAGATTAAAAAATTAATGGCCTAATAATGCATATCAAAAAGCGGTGTCCTTGTAATTAAAGTGGTTGAGAAACAGTGCCAGAGGAAGAGACTCAAAGCTCAGCTGTGCACCTGTGCTGCTTCGTCAGCAATCCTCCATTCATTCATTCATTCCACAGTCTAATCCTCATCTTCTAATCCCCAGAAACTCTGCTCTGTGTTGTGCTTTGTTCTCATGCTCCACACCAGAGGACCGCCTCCACATCATCTCCCTCTGCAGAACAATGTGTCACATATTTTTTTTGGCCTATCCTTCTATATACTCTGTAATGTTGGCGCATGATGATGATGCCGTTCACTTCCTCATTCATGGGCAGAAAGAATGCCGTATCTCCTCTTCTAGGCCACTCTCTGTGGTGTTGCTGCAGCGTGGCAGAACGCAGCTTCGCTCCTCCTTTCTGACCGCAACCATCATCTTGTTTGGAATATTAATGCTTCTAGAGAGACGTTAGATATCTGGTAAAGGAAAGTATAACTTCCATTTTTTTTAATTAATCAAGGGATCGAATGTTTTAAAAATAGGTACACTCTGGGAGGACTGAGGATTTGGCTGTGTATTGCTGCTCTTGCATGTCCTACACTCTCTTCTGTTAAATACTTAATTTGCTGGGGTCCCCCAGGGTCTGTACTTAGCCTACACCATCTTTCCCAGGCCAGCAGTGGGACTAGGAGGCTTGGGAATCATAACGTCCTTAGTTCGATCCCCAGGCATCCCTGGGTTGGCGTCAAAGTGTCCTTGAGCATGACACTGAACGTGAATGTGATGCACATTCTTAAGCGGATTGGATAAAGTCACCTCATACAGTTAATGCACTTTATTATCATTTTTGTAATTCCAATTTTCCCTATAGATCAAATGTCTTTGCTAAATATGGACAATCTACAAGCTCACAACAAGTACACAGTGCTTTGAGCTTGTCCAGAAGTACAGACGCCTACAGTACTGTACCTCCAGTTGGTAATAATTGAACAATTGAGTGACAAGACAATACCTCTTGTCCAGTCATATCACAAGCATGCAATTATGTTGTTTTCTTGTTTAGTATTGTTTTGATAATCAAGCAGGTGAAAACATTAACTATTTTGTTTTGAGCAGTATTTCAGCAACAGCGCTGTGCCGGTACATTTCTGAAAACTGCCTTGGGCATGAGATTACGTGCCCAATGGGGAACGGGCAGGTAATCTGCATACAAATTAAATAAAATTGAGATTTCGAAATTCATTCACAGGAGGGAGGGTTGGTTGTTTCATTACAAACACGCTGTAAACAGAGATACAGTAGGCTAATAGACTTTTCCGATCTTGATGAGCACCGACTTATTTTCTATACTGTACTGTAAGAGAAAAGTATTGAAAGGGTTTTTGGAGAGAGATCTTGCCGCTAGTGCCAGAGAAATCCACAAAAAACTCCGCCCGAGTGATGTAGTTTCAATAGGCTATAAACAAGGCATTTTATTATACCATTCTGAGCATAAATACCACTAATAACCATGTGCACGTGTACCACAGATAATCATGTAGGCTGGTTCTACAATGAGAGGCATATGGATGCTAGTGCCGGGAAGCTAACGAAGGCAAACAATATATATAAATTAATATTTTAAAATTATTTTTAATCAAATCTCGTTTTTCTCGTGGATGGCAAAATCTGAATTAGTAACTTTCCACGAGATATCTCGAGAAAAGCGCGGAATGGGTTAATGGGTTTTGTAAAAGTTGTGGAAATAGTTCTGTTCTGACTGACTTCCATTTCATCACACTGAGAGGCAAGGTCGCAATTACAGCATGTCGTGGTTCGACTCTCGATTGTTAAAAATAATTAAGCAGTGAACACTTTCCAGATGCACTGGGCTCATGTAGTTAAGTGGGCAAACATGAACATCATTCATATTATTCTTAAACCATAATAATTTCTGTTATTTGACTTCACCGCATTGACAAGGTGCACAAGACAAAAACTATTCAATACCTGGTAGGATATAGGAAACAGCATCACTCCCCAAGGACTATAGGACTGAAGACACAAACCATATTGGTCGTAAAATACAATATGGAAGGTGAACTCTGTGGTCTTGTTAGGGAAAACATCTCTGGTTCAGAATGACTGTCCTTCCCCTTAACATGCAGTGGTGCCCTGTGGTGGAGGATGTATTGAAAAATAGTCATATGTGGTTCATGCACGAGATTAATCCATGAGCCCAAGTTTATTCAGAAAAGTGTCACACAAGCCAACAGCATATTTCACCTTGCAAGGTTTCAGCCTTGCATGTCCTCTCACCCATCTCATTCCCTTATGCATTGCTAGTGTGAATGCATAGCCTTGCAGCACATCATTCAGAATTACAACAATATGTATAAAATCAATTCAGTTCATTTCAAGGAGCTTGTTGCTTCTGCCAGAGCCAGTCCAATGTGAGCATGGTGGTATTAAAAAAAGACAAAACTAAAAATGAAATACTGAGATACAAGGTTTCTGCCCAACACAATAATAAGAACGAGGTATAAAACTAGTAGATAATAAAGGTTAGAATACAACCATACAGGAGCAGATCTTGTCGCCAAGCGACAAGTATAAATTAGGCAATAAACTGAAGACAGATAAGACAATATGATCTCTCACAATTCCAGTACAACACAGGGGCACCACCAAGAGGCATAACACTGCAATTACACTGAATATGTCTGAAGATTCTCCACACTACTCAATGTTACAATATAATCCTCAGAGTTAAATCTGAGAGTGTAAAACACAAGGGTAAAGGTGTTACTTTATATATTTTGAGGGGCGCTAGCCTCTCCTATGCCCAGGTTTGAGAGCCGCCATTTGACTGGCCCCATGAAGTGAACAGAGTTTGCGTAACTCTGTCTATACTCTAAGGCTCTGGGCAGATCCAGGTACTGGCCTGGAGAAGGAGGGATGCAGAGAGAGGTGATGATGGCCGTCTGGATAATTAAGTGCACTGTCCTAAGCTGTCTGTCTTAGAAAATGTCTTCAGGGAAGCCCATGGACTGAGACCCATTGATACCATTTTGTTCATTGTACAATGTAAAATCCTCAGTGTTTATTTAGTTAAAGACCCATAAGGGTTATTGAAAAATAACAATAGCTGTGCTGGTATAATATGTTATTGCTAGCGTCAAATCACTGCAAGTTGTCTCACAACACTTTCCCTAAAGAACAGGTCAAGACCATACTTTTACAGAGACCCAACAATTCCCCAATGAGCGAGTATACTTGGCAACAGTGACAGGAAAAAACTGAGTGGGCACTGGGCG
>OOFJ01031076.1:0-12857 GCA_900323375.1 Benthosema glaciale
TGTGTACGACGTGTGTACTCCTGTGTACGTGTGTGACTGTGTGCGCGCCTGTGTACGTGCAGTGTGTGTATCTTTTACTCACCTTGTCAGGCGCTGTGGCTGAGGGCGCTCCCCAAACTTCCTGCAAAGACACAAAATTGAGAGAAGAGCTTTTAGAAGGCTGGTTGACAACCACACACACACACACGAGAACACAAACACCGTGTTCACAACTTCACACATTGGTGAACTCAAACAGTGCACACGTCCTGTTCTCGTCGCCGTGGCCATGTGCCAAACTGAGGCAAGTGACAACAAGGGCGGCGGTGTGTATCTGTATCTAAATGACACTGAACTCTGTTTCACCCCACTTCACTCCTTTTGCTGGTCCAAGTTTTTTGGGGGGGAGAAATCTATCTGGATGCGCCGCACGAACTGTGTTCTCTTCATAAAGGCCTAGCCGATGCTCTCGTTCACAAAGATCTGAGTGCAATGAGTGCGGCATTCGAAAAAAAAGCTTAAAGTCATTTACAAGCAGCCAACAGAACTATGAAAAAAGTACAAAAAAAAAAAAAGGTCAAGGGCATAGCGTAGCAGTGTTTTGTGTCCTTCCAATAAATTGCTTGCAAATTGGAAATAAAGTAATGCAACTTGACAAGCCACATTTGATGCATTTCAGAAATGTGCAACATCTAAAAGGCACATCCCTCCTGATGTGGGAGAGTAGTGTGTGTGCTAGTCTATTTCCGAATACCAATAATAGTAGACAGACATACGCGGAGACAGACACACAATGCTACTTAATGAAGTGGTCGCACCACTTAAAAAAGACAGCGTTGCGCCAGACCTCCCTAAAAAGAAGTAAAGTCTCTGTTGGGCAGAATCCTTATATTGTATCACCATATTACTATGTAATAAGTAATATGGTGACAAAACAAAGTAATACCTTGTTTTGCCAAAAATGAATAGCCTAATAAAACACACTGATCTGATGATGGCACTATTTAGCAAAAGTAGTCACCTAGAATGACGTGCCCTAAAACAGGGACGCCAGATGTAAAGTTGAAAGCCTGTCTGTGGGGCTTTACAAATATTTAACCCGATGAAAAGAATGAACAAGAGCTTGTGACTGAACGGCTACATTGGATCCATTGGAAGTCTCTGGCCAACAGCGACAGCATGGTGCATGTATGTCGTGATGTCTCATTAGGCACGATAACCCTAACAAAGTGTCACTATATGGTGGTGTAAACCCATCACTGCTCTCCTTTATATTCCCTTCCAGCCAAAGCGTTAGTCACACTTAACCCTAATCTTATGACCGTGTCATACTTTCACATGCTAAAATAGGGTCTTGTCCTTCCTTAAAAAAAAAAAGAAAAAAAAATCTGATAGCCAAGCTTCTTGGAAATGCTGCCGTGTGCTGCTATAGCGAGACAAAATGTGAAACAAAAGTCACCGAAACCACAATGTGGGTCACAGGTGAAGAGGTTTGTGACCTTAAGACTGCGTGCGTACTGCTAAGCTACATGTAGTAAGCTACTGCCAACAGTATGCAACACATGCTATTTGGGTTGGCCCGATTCTGCTGTGTGCTCTCTGTGGAAGAGGCGTAAATGGATATTTACGGAGATACTGTACTACCACAAGACGAAAGGGGAGGGATGGCTTTTTAAATATTATTTATTAAAAAAACAAAAACACATTGTTCATTATACATAATATATATATATTTTTAAATTTAGGATAAAATAAATAAAAAATAATCTATAAGTTCATAACATCAAGTCACAAGGCCTGGTATTTGTTCCAAACTGGTCTGTGTGATCCAGTTTAGAAGTTATGGTGATTGGTCCCATTTGGCATGATCGCATCGTTGTTGTTCCTCACATAATGTAAATAAATTACTTTAATCTCACTACTAGTCACAGTGAGTCGCACTACGAATAAGAGAGATGCATATACAAAGCAATTATTATATCAAGAGAAATGAAACGATTATACCAAACTAAACACAGTTTAAAAACTAGGGGAATCATTTTGGAGGTGCACGCCACGGAAAGTCGTGGGTTCCGGAAATTTCCACTCCGACCGGATCAAAAAACCCCAACTACCTACAAAACAGGGCTTCAGTGGTTGATCTGATTATTCAAATTAGTCACAATCTTAGTTGTTGCGTCAATTCGCTGATATTTTTATATATTTTAAATGTGCTTCTCAACTATTCAATTAATCAGAGAATAAATTACAGTTGCAACCCTACCAAAGTCCAGAGTCGACAAAACTCTACGATATATGACCTCCTGATATGATGCAGGCATGCAGTCTAGCCATACAGTCTGGCCAGATGAACCATAAAGAGAGCAAGTGAGGAAGAGGGGAGGGAAGGGGATAGAGAGATTGGGCGGGTGAGGGAAATAAAGAGAAGGCTGAAATAGAAAAATCAATGGCCTGAGTGCTGCTGCTCTCGGTCTCTCCTCCCTGAAGAATGTCTTTCATGGCATCCATCTGTCAGAGGGGCTACAGTAAACCCTGGCTTACAAGCCCTTGTTGGCCCAGGTCCGTGTCGGAGCTACAAGCACAAGGCACGTGGAGGTGGCTGGCAAGAGGAAGGGAGGCTGTGTGGAGTGAGTGAGTGAGTGAGGGGCCGTGTGAGTGAACGTGAGTGTTGTATTGTAAATACTGTATGTGCGAGTGAGTTGGAGAGAAACAGAGACACAAATTACATTTCCTATGTTGCAACTAAGATGTGGTAATTCTGGGTCACGGAGAGGGCTGGTGATTCAGCAGCCAAAACGCTGTACCCCACACACACACACACACTCTAAGACAAGTAAGACGTGCAAACGCGTAAAGCAAACGCAGAGTATTTGAAGTCCCCATGTAATTTCCCCTTTGGCACCCTCTGGTGGCCAGTTGGTGTCAGTGCAGCGTGACAGACACACACACACGTTCTGCCTGGCTTCCATAGTAAGGGCTCATTGCGTTCGCAATAAACAACGAGAGACAGAGGGAGAGAGATACATGAAACAGAGACGAAGAGAGGGACACACTTCGTGGCAGAATAAAGGATGAGGAGGAAGGTAGTGGAGGAATAAAGAAGGTGGCAAAGAGAGTGAGAGAGGATAAGAGTGAGAGAGAGGAGGAGAGGGAGGAAAAACGCAGAGCCACCCCGCAGGAGGGGGGAATAGAGGTGGAATAATTAAAGGGGAGTCCGATCAATAAGGTTCCCACACTGAAGCGCTGATGCTTCAACGGGCTAATGGATTCCAGACGGTGCTCTCTCTCCCCTCCCTCCCTCCTGTTTACCCTCGCCCTCTTGCACTGCAAAACAGTGAAAGATGGCGGGATGGTTAGAGGGGTGCGTGATACTGTAGCAAGTCAGTCTGCACAGGGCCAAGGCGACAGACGAGGCAACGAGAGGCAGAGAAGGAATGGAGGAGGAGGAGGAGGGGGGAAGGGGGCGCTGGATAGATGACAGGGAGAGGGTGGAAGAGGAGACTACTATAGGGAGAGAGGATACCAGCAAGCAGAACAGTTACAAATGTCCATGAACTCTGCATTCAATGCCGTTACTGGACACTTTTCCACACAAGTGCGCACACGCACACACACACATTTTCCAGTAGCAGGCCAAATAATCCGGTCTGGAAGTGTGTATTCCTTTGTCACAATCAATACACATGAAATAGACTACAGGATAGTTCATCTAAACCTCCATTAACGGAATGGGGGTCGATAATGCATGAGAACGAGTTCAATGGATTGCAGACTAGTGAAGGAACAAACAAGGACTTGTGGAATATACAGTAAAGACGATCCGAGTCAAAACAGTATGATGTAAGCATTTAGTTCAACGAAAAATCTTAAACCTGGAATGCTAGACTTCTCACGTTGATATCCAAACGCAAATTAACTTCCAAGATACGGGAGTGCCATCTTCTATAATCCAGAGGCTCTGTGGGAAACCGTTTTAGCGGGCACCAGACAGAAGGCACAGATGTGGAACAATGCGGAGATGCAATCAGTTAATGGAAATCGGCAGCCACCCGCTGCAGCTGTGTTTAATGCTCGTCAACGTGCCAGACATAAACGGACCTGCACAGAGGTATCCATCTACTAGTGATGCATCGGACATGCATCGATTGCCTTCGGGGGAGAAGACATCTTGTTGGAAATCTCTCCCCAATTACGTGCGCTAGGGATTTATTTGTTGGCTTTTGGTTCTCTCTTCCTCCATCATACTTCTTTCTCATTAGTCTTCATCTTTGGTCTTGCGGGACAATTCCATGTGGATATCGGGTTTGCGCATTTGTTATAGATTTGTTCACTGGAACTTGCTGACAGAAATGTTTAGTGTATTTATTTATTAATGAGCGTGTTGTGAAAATCCTATTTTATTATTGTGCTTGTGGATAAATAAGGCTATAATAGCTAGGTATGTGTTTTTTGAATTATTGCCTGGCATTCTGTTGACCTCACTGTCACCACAGTCACCTGCGGTTTATAAACGAAGAATAAGATAATCAAGTTTTTTTTAAGTAGTTCTGTGAAAAAACACCTCCCACATTTCCCATCACACACCCACACACACAGTGTGAAACACATCAAGAAAGCTCAGCAAACACAGGAAACCACGTAACGGTAGTATTGTTGCAAACAGGACTGTCAACTGTTGCATTTGCAGATTTTCACCTGGGCTACTAACAGTTATTTACTTGAATGGAATGGAAGCCTTCAGTTGCATTACAACAAGGGTCAGCAAAGCTTAATGAATCAATGCAAAGCCTGGACAAATGCAAAGACTCCCCCCCCGTCTCCGGCCTGTACCTTTGAGGCTGGCCCACTCGGCCATCCGATGCTCCCCAAAAATGGTACCCTGAGAGCGACTTGAAAGCAGGATCTGGCAGTCTGGAAAAGACCCACTCCCAGAGCTTAAGCTATATGAGATGACAGGTTTGCGGCTGAAAATGTGTTCTGGTATTATTTATAGATCATATCCATTTAGCCCATAGCGTTGCCCTGAGGTCCCCGTTTATATTATTTCATATTTGAATCGAGGATTCATCTCGTTCAATCAGTTACTGACCAGTCTGACCTACTATGCTATAGCAGGTCAGGTTTCCTCCTCTGGCCATGGGCCAAAGGAGGAAAGGGAAGCTCTGTCAGAACACAGGTTTCATCCGAGTTGCTCCCACGTCCGTTATCCCTTTTTCTCTTCCCTCCTTCCTTCCTTCCTTCCTCCCTCCCTCCTGCTCGCTCTCCCTCCTCACCTCCTGAACACTATCACACCGATCCCATTGGATACACGATGGGGGGGGCAGACACAGCGGTGGTGTGTGCTAGTAGTCAGGGCCAGGCTGTAGTCAGGGCCAGGCTGCAGGCAGGGCTGCATCAAGCTGCACTGTGCAGAGGAGGAGGCATTGATAATCTGAAGCGTCCGGCCGCTGAAAAAGGTGTGGTGTCAGCAGGAAAGAGAACGACAAAGGGCTGCAACGTGGGACGGCAACACAGTGGCCCTCATTTATCAAATTCTGTAAAACATTAGAGTGAGACGAGAGAGAGGTGGGGGGAAGAGAGAGACACACACAGAGAGAGGATTCTCTCCCTCTCTAAAGAGAGAGGGAGGACTCTATATGGTGCCCCTGAACTGATTTGTTGCCTGGGTGTTTTTTTTCTTCTTTTTTTTTTCCAGGAGCTGACAGGGAAGAAATCTTAGGGGCAAAGTGTTCAACTTCTTATAGCGTACAGGTAGCTAGTAAAGACTAAAGACCGCTATGCGCTAATTTGGTGCTCGTCACACCACCTCCATGGTCGTCAAGCCAGGCAGGAAACACCAATCCTCATAGGCCGTTAAAACGGCCAAGCCCGCTGATTGGTACCTTCACTTGGCACGGTTACTAAAGAGGCCCGCGTGTGCCAAGGTCGTTGAACTGGCATTAAACTGGCACGGATTCCAAAATCAGACCATTAACGACCAGGATGTCCTGAGTCCTGTGCTTTCCAGAGGGAAGTGAGAGTGATGTCACCAGCTGCGCTTCAGCCAAACACTTAAGAATATAAGTTTAGGGGAGGGGGGGCCAGACACGCTTCTAACCTTCATTTCAACAGGAAGGTTAGTTGCGAACACATTTTGCACATCTGCAGCTTTTGGGAGTATAAATGAGACGATGTGTCACCTTCGTTAGTAGGACAGCTGAGTGGTTATGGCGCTGTACCACATAGGGCAGGCTTTGACGCCTGACGGCGTGTACTGGCTCTCCCCGGTTCCTGTCTCGCTCCACACTACAGCGAATAAAGAAAGAAATCCCCCCCCAAAAATCTGAATATTTTTTGTCTCATACGAACCATGTATGATGCTTTACCAAGATCCATGATACTGTGGTGTTATGTACAGTATCAGCACAGACACAGCTACACTCTGACACTTCAGTAAGCCCCAAGGCTACAAAGAACAGCAGAGACATATGGGACAGCTTGTTTGCGCGCACGCACGCACATGCACGCACGCACAGTGTGTGCACCTGCGAACAAGGACGGTCATGACCGGGAGGCAAGAAATGGACATCAGTTTGAGGAACCGTCCTACACGTCTAAGATCTTAGTTTTTACATGCTCAGCATTGCTTCATTTTACTGTGTGCGCGCGTGTGTGCACAATCTCTCTCTCCTGTGGATTCATTTCCTATTTCCCTTCCTAGTCATCTAATATTTAGCCCGTCTTTGCCAGACACAAGTACTAATTATTTCCCCCTGTAATCCAGAGCAGCTGAGTTTCCAGTGCTGCGATCCAGAGGCATCCCTTGCTGAAAACGGCAACGTGTAAAATGTTTTACGGCTATAAAGGCATTAAGATGCCAGATGTAATAACGTAAATGAGCGTGACTGGCGTTCAGAGGTTTCTTGTGATAATACGATATCCTCAGCAGATCTGCAACTATGACACTGCGATTGCAAATGCAATGGAAATTAACTTCAAATAACGTTCAAAATAGATGGCTCTCTAAATTAAAAAGAAATAAAAAATGATTCACATCACGTCAGCATCTGTTGTGGCCCACAACAATATACTACACAGCCGAGGTAAAGTTAGACAGGAGTTCTGTGTGGGAGAGCCTTGGCATGGTTCTCTGACAGGTACCATGACGTATGAGGTATTAGTGATGGATAGGGGGGACAGCTGCTATGAATAGAGTCCTCCTCGTGCACAAAAACACACACAATGTCCATAGACACAGACAGACAGACACACACACACACCATAGGGGGCTGACTGAAAGAGTGTGAACCCGGACTGTCACTCACTTTGGGACGTGTTTGACAGCTGTGATTGACAGTCAAAACAGTTGGAAAGATAAAACACACATCATCGGCTGAGGGTTCCTCGAATCCTCGGAGACCAAAAATACACACCCTGACATGTCCTCGGCACTATGTGCCCCGGCACACGTACACACAAGAAAAAGATTGCAATTAAAGACAGCATCCGATCTGATATGATAACGCACTTTTACTTCTTTCAGCACGTAATGGAAGCCAGCAAGTAACCGTGGGGTAAAAAAAATAAAAAATAATCATAATTCAACCATTTTGATTTTTGACTGACGCTTTTATATCCAGGTGCAGTGTCTGGCTTAAGGACATGACAGGACACTTTGGCAGTCATGTGATTAAACCTGCCATGGTTGCAGGATAGGACAGGTTCTCGAACCACCCTCCTGGTTGAAACAGACTGGCTCTAAATAAATAAATAAATACATACAGACAACCTCATTAACCAGAACCTGCGGCTAGCAAACTCAACTGGCATAATAAATAACATACTTTGACAATGCAAAATAAAACTAATAATACAACTAGAAAAGGCTGCTCATCCTTGGAGCCCAGTGGCCCCATTTCCACCGTTAAATGGTGTAAAGAGCCTTTATCCAAGGCGCTTTACTTAGATTGTGCATTACATCACACATTCATACAGGTACACCGATCTATTATGCATTATACTAAGAAGAAAGGCTTAATTTCATATTTTTATGATACTTCTCTGAGTTACGACAAACACAATATGGACAATGTGGCAAGGAGAAGGGAAAGGGACTTTCAAGCAGAGTACAACCAAGATTGTTGGTCTGAATGCATTCAATCTCCCCACTCTTTTATAAGTAATAGGTTCAAAGAGATTCAGTAGAGGATTCTTCATAGGAAACACAGAAAATAGATCCAAGCGGTTGGTTCATACATACACCGTTTCTGGGAATGCCCCAAGATTGCGAGGTTTTGGTTGTATGAGACAAAATAATTGAGTTCAATTATGTCTACAATATGTAAAGATATGTAAAGATCCTGGGCAATTTGTGTTGGGGCTCAACATTTGGGGTATTGGAACTTAGAAGAGCTAAGCAACTCAATAAGCTTCTCTGTCTAGCTAGAAAATGCATTTTGTTCAATTAGATTCCAGCCCCAGCCAACCACAGTGTACCACAAGGTTCCATACTTGGTCCACTACTGTTCACCATTTACATGCTCCCCCTGGGTCAGATTATCCGACACCATGGTCTGAGCATCCATTGCTATGCTGATGATGCTCAACTGTATCTCAGCGCCTCACCCTCCACTCAGCTCCCCCGTCAGTCTCTTGTCAACTGCCTCACTGAAATAAAAGCACTAACCTTCTCAAAATGAACAGTTCAATGACAGAGCTCATGGTTGTGGCTCCCAAGGCACTGCTCCAGAAAGTTGGACATCTCCTGCTTGATGTTGATGGCAGCTCCATAACTCCATCTCTGTAAGTCCGCAACCTGGGCATTATTCTGGATTCAACCAAACCAAATCAGCCTTCTACCACCTGAAGAACATCTCCAGACTCCGCCCCTTCACTCTTCGACTCTGTGGCCGAGACGCTCATCCATTCATTCGTTACCTCCCGCCTGGACTACAGCAACGGAGTCCTGTTTGGGGTCCCAAACAAGTACCTGGACAGGCTGCAGTATGTCCAAAACTCAGCTGCCAGAGTTCTCACCCGCACCAAGCCTTGGCAGCACATCACCCCCACCCTTCAACAACTGCACTGGCTTCCTGTTAAGTTCTGCATCAACTATAAACTCCTGCTTCTCACCTACAAATGTCAAAACGCCCTGGCTCCACATTACCTTTCAGGACTCCTCCATAAACCTCCTGTGACACGGAACCTGCGCTCCACTAACTTGGACATCCTCTCAGTCCCTAAGGCAATCAAGCGAACCTTTGGGGACAGAGCGTTCAGTGTGGCAGCCCCCACCCTGTGGAACTCTCTCCCAATAGATTCGCCATGCTCCATGAAAGGCGCTATATAAATTCAAGCTATTATTATTATTATTACAAGTAACTCGCTGGTATAGAGACTTCAGAGAACTACAGATGGAACTTCCAATGGAAATAAGCCAAATTAAAAGAGAGAGAAAAAACAATGTCATGAATATTTGGCAGATGCTCATAGATTACTTGCCCAGGGATCTATCTACTCTGATTTATAAAGGAAGTGATTCATTGGATCGAAGAGCCCCAGCTGTACTCTTGCAATTTGCCTTGTGATGTGCCAATGTGTGTTGTGTGTACTTCACATACATGTTTTTATGAATATCTAACTGTATTGTGTATCCATAGTTCCATGATGATGTGCTGCTTGCCCTTTTGTCTGTTTTTGTTTGTATTGTATTGTATTGTGCTTTTAATATATACCTTTCTAGTTTGTTTGTTCTACTCCATTTGTATACATTTATGACACATCTGTATGTTGTAAAAACTTAAATTTTTTATAAAAATATTCTATATACAAAAAGGAGCACTCCTGCAAACTTTGGAAGGCAATCTTAGCCAATCATCATGAAGTAGTATGAGAAATCTGAAAGTTTTATTTAATAGCTATAGAAGGACTGTGTACCAATATTGAGCAGTTGAGACGAATAACAGTATAAGTCACATTATTGATCCATAATGTATAAATGATGGATATGGGGTCAGGACAGCTAGGCCTTTTCGGGGAGGGGTCAGATTAGAATATGTGACTTGTACTGTTATTCGTCTCAACTGCTCAATTGTGTGTACCAAAATCTGTACGCATACTGTCCAAAAACGTGTTTTGCAAACATTGGCCTCCTGGTGGCGCTATAACAGACCCATGTGAAACATGTGGGGCAGAGGTTGAGCTCTGGCATCCAGGGAGTGTGTGCGCAGAGTTTGGCTGTGATGATCACGCCAACGGTGGCAGAGATTAGCTGTTCACAAACTGACACATGGACAGATGCAAAGTGCAAAAAGTACTCCCGACATGCTTACGGCCTGGTGGAGACAATAATGGACCTTGAGGGTTGAAAATCACTGGTCTAGGACATGCTCAAGTCAAAAGGGTACAAAAGTGTTTAAAAATAAAGAATTGCAAAAAATGCAAAGGTCTTCTTTCTATGCAACTTTACATATTCAGTTACCCATGTGCACAGTGCGCATGCTCACAGACAAGACACAGACACACACACCCCTGCCCACACCATCTGACCTCTTGACCCCAACCCTCCCTGGAGTAACAATACACAACCCACATAGGAGTTCAGACGCCATCATTCACATGCTCAAGGTCAAGGGTCGGGTTGCGACCCCTAAAGTCAACGGAGGGCGATGCGTGTGTGTGTGTGGGGCCTGAGCGCAATCATATTAACATACAAAGATGTGCTTGACTTATAGGGCTTTCAAACATGTCAAATATCTATTTCTGCACATTATGGGGAATACAATACGCCGGGGACATTGACATTCAACATCCAAGGCAAGCAAACATGGAACGATAATTCTCTTTTCCTTGACATTAAGCAACAAAAAAAAAAACGATGTAAGGACCCATTAATGTCGTTTTGGCTTGACCCCTGTATATTTATGAATCAATTGAAGTGATGTTGTGTGACTCCTGTCTGTGCATTTAGTGCAGAGGACCTACACTGTCTGGTACAGCTTTAAGATGCAGAACAGGGGTGCAGAACCGTCTCTCCCCCCACAGCCCCACTAAAACACTGTGTTGCAAATTTAAACTTTTCCATAGATAGACATAGATAGCTATGTGTCTCAAGCCGTGTGACAACGCTGTGTTCCAACTTCTGGGAGGACAGTAAATGAACGAGCATTAGTAACAAATGCTGTGACACCGGTACATTTCAGAGCCAGACATTCAAATTATGTAGTTTGTTGTACTACAGACACGATCATAACAACATTAGGCCAATACTATATGTTGGGTGCACTCCGAGAACACCACGCCGGCCCGCCCAGATTTACGTGGCCTGGCAATGGCATTTAGGCCATTGCTGTTGATACGTTTATTTCACAAAGACACCAAGTACGTTTTACAGAGCAAGGACATTTAACAACCATGTAAGAAAAACAACAGGTTTTATGAAAATGTGGATTGAAGTAAGTGACATTTAAAAGGTTTTCCGAATGGTCTTCAGAATTTGTGAACAGAAACGAAGTGGTCCAATGATCAAATGCCGCCGAATGAAGCAGAGGTTCAGAATCAGTTTAACACTCGGGTGAAAAAAGAAAAGAAAAATCCATCTAATTAAATTGCGCTTTTCTTAGAAGTCACGTGTAGCCTTTAGGCAGCATGTCAAGGCTGCGCTCTGGTGGGGGAGATGTGTGGGTAACTTATGTGTGAATGCCGCACATGGACACGTACTGTCTGCGCAGGGCGACGGTGTATGTTTCCATATAGGCCTCACTCTGTGCATCTTTGTGCGTGTGTGCGCGTTGGGGCAACAGCAGGGTAGGGGTGGAGGGTGGTTGGGGGGGATTAGATGCATAAAAGGTGTCTGCTTTCCATGCCCGAGGGCTGATAGCAGATATCACAACTGTGAGTGAGCGTACATACGCCCGTTACTACTACGAGTCGAGCGCCACCACACTGCCTCACAGCAGCAGCACCCACTGGCCTCCAGACACAGGGCTGGCTCAGTGACACCGAATATGCAAAGACAGCTCAGACTGTGGCTGCAAGTAGGTGCGGCGGGAGCTTATCCAAGTTTTATAAGAGACGCCAAAGAACAATTCTGTGCTGTCGCGTTTCACTCGTAGAGTCACTCGATCATATAATCCATTATACACATGCCCAGTGCTGGTTAGAATGTCGTCAAATGAATCTGTCGAAAGCTATTCTAGGTCTCTAGCCTGCCATAAATATAACCTTGAACCCAAACCATAAATCATGGAGATGCCCAAATCTTTTGTCTGGCTGAAATATTACCTGGGCTATGGGCCAAAAGAGATGATGTGCCAGGAAAGCATTGAATTTTTTTTTTGGCACAGGTGTCTATTGCTATACCTTGTAATGACGCTGTTATCTCAAAACCAAACAGATCAATTGTACCAGCAAAAAACAATGCCAAACCGTTCTCTCTGGAACATGTTATAGAATTTTGAGGATGCCTCAAATAATGCCTGTGGGCTTTGCTTTGGGTGGCCCCCCGTCATAAATCAGCACTTAATGGAGGGATAAAGACAAGCTCTAGTGAGGTCATTATGCCCTGGTAAAAGATATCACAACTCAGGACATGTATTCCTTCCTAACAGCCATGATGGGAGGAAAGATTGAAGATGGATGGGAATCATTTATCTTAAGATTGTGTAACTCTGTGCGTGTGTGTGTGTGTGTGTGTGTGTGTGTGTGTGTGTGTGTGTGTGTGTGTGTGTGTGTGTCTTTGTTTAGGTAGGTGATAATTATACCGCCTCTCTGATTATGTGCATTGGAAGAAACTAAATGAGAGTTCAGATTCACAGCGAGGCGAGAGACATTTCTCAAAGTTGAGCACAAGCTACAATACCTGTGACAGTCTATTGAGAAATACCTGCAGCCTTATGTCA
>OOFJ01031107.1:0-17795 GCA_900323375.1 Benthosema glaciale
GTAGAGCTATGTGGTGGAAGCACTCTGAGCCCCCCACCACACGTGTACAATGCAGTTTTTTGGCCGAAAGTGATTGTTTTTCACCGGAACATTCAACAGGATTTGCGCCTTCTAGCCCAGAGAAAACCTCGATGGAGAATATTTTTTCCTCCGGTGAAAAACAATCGCTTTCCACCCAAAAGGTGCATTTTACACGTGTGGTGGGGGGCTCAGAGTGCTTCCACCACGGTAAGAAGGCTTTCTAATGACACAAGAGGTGTCGGTATTTGTGAGTATGTAAACCGATCGTGAGATATCCACTAGCAGTATAGAGCTATGGACCAGAGCTACCTGATGCTCATGAATAAAGGGATGTCCACCCCACTCAGAGTTCCATGTGACCAACTCGGCACTGGCGCTGGTGGATGGACAGCCCTGGCCTCTTCACCAGCCCCTCACCCACTCCTGCACACTGTCCCTGCTCACCTTCAAGGACACAGACCCACTCGTCAACCAGGCGTATTGGCGGTCGTGTGCGGCCCTGTTGGGTCAGGTTCTTGAGACGGCTTTCAAAGAGGACTTTGCGGTGAAGCTGCCACGCCAGAGGTTCCTGTGACTGTGGGGCCTTCACCTCCGAGCCCAGGGCCTCTCTCACACACACGCACGCACGCACGCACACACACACTGAAGACAAAAGTGAGGATGCAAATTGTAATTGTTCAGAATTAGATGATGTACCCTGTACAGCCTGATGATAAGAGCTCCCTTCAATTCACACAGGTGTGATTTTATTATATAATTTATTATATAATATAATTCTCTTCACAGAGAATGACAGGCGGATAAACTTTGTAAGCCAATTTTAGCCAATCAGAATGGAACATGAAAAATCAGAAAGACATTAAAGTCATTACTCAATTGGAATTTAATTACTATATAGTCAGATTTGTGTAAATGGTGCATCCAAGGCGTTTTACATCATTGGCATCCGTCAGTCTCGAGAGACTATGGAGTCGCGCTCTGGATAGGGGTTCGTTGAGTGTGGCTGTGTAGCCCAATACGGGATTTGCAGTCCCTTCCACACTTCGCACAGGGAAAGACTGATGCTGGTCTATCTATCTAGTGGGTTTTGGGCCTTATTCTTTCGCCTCAGTCTCTTTGCCACAGACTGCTGGGCGAGCGTCTCTTCGAACTTACAGTCACCCATTCACGCATACATTCATACACCGATGGCGGTGGAAACCATGCAAGGCACAACCAGCACATCTGGAGCAGTTTGGGGTTAAGTGTCTTGCCCCAAGGATATGACAGATATGACAGGCACCGACCCTCGGATCATTGGACGACCTGCTCTACCTCCTGCGCCACAGCGTGATGCTTAGAGAAGAATGCTTTGCTCTTCTGGACATCAGGAATAATGGTATCCCTTCCTGGTTTCCAGCCAGCAGGGCACACCTCTCCAACCTTGTCGGTGTGTTGGAAGGCCTGGACCAGACGCATGGTTTCATCCACCGAGCGGCCAACAGGCAAGTCGTTGATGGTGATCTGTCTCAGGACACCTTTGTCATCAATCACAAACAGGCCCCTGTATGCGATGCCTTCATCCTCCTTGAGCACACCATAATCTCTGGAGATGGACTGAGTGAGATCCGCCACCAAGGGGATGTTCATGGGACCCAGACCACCCTGATTCCTTGGTGTGTTGATCCATGCCAGGTGAGAGAAGTGAGAGTCTGTGGAGGCGGCAATAACCTCGCAGTCAATCTGACGGAATTCCGCTGCCCTCTCGCTGAAAGCCACAATCTCAGTGGGACACACGAAGGTGAAGTCCAGGGGGTAGAAGAAGAGGATTACATATTTCCCTTTGTAGTCGGATAGCTGGATGTCTTTAAACTGCCCATCAACCACAGCTTTGGCTGTGAATTTGGGGGCAGGTTTGCCGATTTTAGCAATTCCAGCAGACATGGTGGTGTTGGCAGCTCAAGTATTCGCTCTGTATGTAAAATGGAGAGATGGGTGTAGAGAAGGCCTGAATGAAAAATGAGTTGAAGAGACCCTGTGCGTCTTTATATACTATCTGATCAAGGGTTCTCGTCATCCCCGATGATGTCACTTCACTATGAGTCTCTTTGGATCTAATCTAATAATCTCTCAGTTAAAGTGGGTGACAAAATTAACACAAAAAGATGAAATTACCTCTAGGTTCCATCTTGGAGGCAATCTTTCCGATGATAAAATGCCCACCAATGTAATCAAAAAAGTCAACCAAAGAACAAGATTCACTGTACAGGATCTCCTCACTGGTCAACAAAAACACCTTAAAGACCCTAACAGGAGCCTCTTAATACCACACCTTAAACTAAGGCCCTTAAAACATGTCATCAGACCCTTCTTGGCCTCACTCCCAGAACCCACCTCACCCCTGCCCTTTTTGATAGGCTGGAATGGCTTAGGGTTGACGACAGAATATCAATAAAGTCCACACTCACAATGCCAGTGGGAATTCAACAAACCACATACAACCCAGATTCGGCACAAACAAGGGATTAAATGAATTTCGCTACAATGTGCAACGCTCTAACAGCTATTAAGAAATGTAAATCCCTTGACTCCTTCAAAACCGCTCTCTAGAGCATCTATGGACGGCTGCAATTTGAAACTGGCCCCCGTAAAAAAAGTTCACAACCTTTTTTCCCCATACTGTACGCAATGTTTGTAGTGATTATTTGTATCAAATTGTTTTTAGATTAAGTAGAAAGAACGCTTTTAATAAAATGTCTTCTATATTTATAACAACAAATGTTCAGGAAAACTAAAATATATAGTTAGTGTGGCAGAATCAGAGATCAGGTATTCCTGTGCAGAACTCACACCTACTACAGACATGATATCTGACCTCTTGACACTTCCCTGAATTAACCTGGGGGGACTCTGATAAGTAATAAGTAAGCCTGCCATGTGGCCCATAGGGCAGGAGCCTATCTCCTGTTTCTGTAGCATGAGGCAGCTTGATGTACACCCCCCTGGACATGACGCCGGGGGTTCCATTCAATTCCCCAAAAGGGAGACACAATTTTCTTTTCAAATGGTGAAGAAAAAAATATGGTCAGTGGTGGAAAGTATAGCCTAACCATTTATTGGACGTCTTTAGTTAAGTGACTTTTTAGATTAGACAATTTATTTACAAAACACAATAGGCTAACCAAATGAAAACCCATATACTGTAGTTTTTAAATCCATTACAAAATAGCATGGTGTAAAAGCTCACTTACATGTTGGAGCATGACACGTTGTGAGCTTGTAGATCAGCTATTCATAGTTACTGATTTTTTTCCCTTTTTATCTAGTGTACCATAATGTATTGCATCCTTACAGGGTCTACTAGATTTGCAATTAGTGCTGTTGTGTTGGAAGGACTCGAGGACAATACTGCATGCATCCCAATTCATCACCAAATTGACATTTTTTTCGTCGTTTTAGCATAGAAAAGATCATAAAGCCTCATATACACTGCAAGAGTTTTGACACGATTTTTAAAAGACCAATAAAAGATGTTATTTATTGAATGCATGGGACCCGAATGGATACAAGACCTCAAGGTGCTGCCCTACTTTTAAGTGATCCTTGAAAGACCATTATGTTCCAAATAAAATAAAACGTCAACCAGGTGCTTATTCTGTAAATACATCAATCAACAAATCCTTCCCTTGTTTTCCTAACCACTCAATAAAGAGTAGAGCAATATTTAAATACAAAATAAAGAGACAGGCAGAGCATACCTTGTCAAAAATACAAAGGTTTATTTAGATATTTGGGAGGGGGAAAAAAAGGCTCCCACATAACACTGTTTATTCATTAAATATAAGCAGATATAAAACGTGTCATAGAAAAGCATTATAAATCTAAAAACTAGTTTGTTTCCCTGGGAGTAAACTTGTAGTGTTTACGTGTGTTGTTGGTAGTGTCGGTTACACAGATTAAGGCACATACACATTTGA
Source organism: Benthosema glaciale (assembly GCA_900323375.1). Lineage (NCBI taxonomy): Eukaryota > Metazoa > Chordata > Actinopteri > Myctophiformes > Myctophidae > Benthosema > Benthosema glaciale. The sequence continues at coordinate 3,978 of OOFJ01031107.1, forward strand.
AGCACTAGTGTTTTTGAGTATAAATTGGGACCCGAAGTTAGAGTAGGCTGTGAGTGTGCTTTGTCTGTTATCAAGTGTGTTTTGTGCATGTTGATAAAGCACTAGTTGTCAATGATCGGGTTCGGGGACCACCAGGAGGTCCAACCCTTACGGGTCTGTAACAGAGTTCAATTCTTACACTCAAAGTTTAACAGAGAATTTTACAAACGTAAACAAAAAAAAAATAGAAATAAAAAAATGGCTGTACACTCAGACCCGCACGCGTCTGAGTGAATTAAAGTCACCCAGTATTGTAAACAATGTAAACATTGTGGATCTCCTCATCCTTATTGTGACTATAGGGACATTTTTGGTATGGATGGGATAGTCCTGAGTGTAACGAGGCAGCTGGAGCTGTCGAGGCCGCCGACATGTCAAGATCTAGCCCGACACGCATGACTCCAAAAGGTGACGATGCGATTTCAAATGCAGTCCTAAAAGCATCCATGATCGCACATTACTGGCCTGGCTTCATCCATCATGGCGAGGTTGAGAAACGAGGGGACAAAGTAAAAAAAACAAAAAACACATACGTCACTGTCGGCTAGAAACCTTGCATCTCGGTATTTAGTTAATAAATTAATAATATCGGTCATCCTTTAAGCACCCAAACACTATGTTATAATACTTTATCGTACGAGTGTCACAAGAACATCATAATAATAATCTTAAATGCAGATGGCCTTTTCCTTTTATTACTTATTGCCAGGTTGAAAGTCTGTCTGTGGGCGTTATATTTAAACCAATGAAAAGTATAGTTAACAAGCCTGTGACTAAATGAACTGTAACTACGCTGGATCCATTGGAATTTCCTGAAAAGCAACAGTTTCGGACATACAAAAAGGGACAACATATAACATATACCCAATCTGTAGTGTAGTGTTATAGGGCCTCCTGGTAAACATGTAGAGAATAGCACGTGACGTGAACGCGTCTAGGTGACGTGGAATAGACGGGTGTCTCTCGTTAAACAACATGTAACGGGGTATTGGGAGTCAATCCTGGAGGATCAATGAGGATAGGGATACTGGCGGGCCGATCAGCTTCGACATATCAATTTACATAGGTTTGTTGTGTTGACGATTAGAGCTCATAAGATAATGTCACCGTGAAAGCAGAGGTCAAGCACGGGGGAATCGATTACGGGTCAGAATGTGTTAATGTTACATGTTAACTTGTGTGTAGTGTCTCGACTGTGTTGTGTATGATCCTCCCCGTCCTACTTTACAGTATGGACCTTTCACTGACATTGGTGCTGCTGGTACATTTGGTAAGTCAGTGTGCTCTCAACCTTTTCTGGATCAGGGCCCACTTAAGAATCTCAAAAAGGCGTTTCTCGGCGGCCGCCGTTAAGCGGTCATACGGGTGGGCCGTGTGCATTTTCAGATGATGTTACGGTCGATCGATTGATCGTGTTCCAACTTGCATCGATGGAACTGACGTAGTATACGTTCCTATTTAGCGGTTATCATGTGAAAACTCACTTCCAAGGTTTTTATGAACAAATTACTCTATAAAACATACTTACGCTCTGGGCTAAGAGCGTCTGCTTAAATTGTAATTTGTTTTTACATATACCGTTCTGTTATCATTACAATCGTACTGTTTTGCCAATTATTTGGGGACCAGCAGGTTGAAAACCACTGATCCAAGAGGAAAATATTTGGCGATGGTGGTGCTTTGCTTATAATTGTCCTAGTCTTTCTTTACACCTCTGTACAACATTCATTCATTCATTCATCAAGGTGCCTTTCAGTCTCAGCAACAATAAAAGGGAGGAAAAGCAAACAGTGTCATATAAAAATCAATGGATAAATATAAAACATCACAAGAAGCGGCTATAAAACCCGCAAAGACAATGTTAAAAAATAATAATAAGGAAAAATAGGCGCCATAAAAACTAAAAAAAAAACAAAACAAAAAAAACATTAACTTCGAACGTTGGCATGCACGCATGCGTACACACTACAGGAGTGTGAAACCTCTTCCTGGTTTGGGTTGTTTGAAGACTGACCAGCGGGGCTGCCTGGAGTGCAAGACCTTCACAAAAACCCTGAACTGAAAGATGACAAAAAAACAGAAGAAAAGAAAAAAAGGAGTTTACATGAGCTTGTTTGTACGAAAATGTTTAAAGCTAGAACATAACATGATCACAGACACTCATTTTACAACTGTACGCTCACATTTTAGGAGCTTTTTGGGCCGATGTTGATGTGAAATCTGTGAAAAGGTCACAGATTTATCTTGACCTTTAAAGAGATGTAAAAGACAGATTTGACACAGTTTGTAATGGAATGCAGAGCAAGTACACGTTAATTTTACCTTCCGTATCGTATGTGCGTGTACAGATATACAGTATGTGTATAGGTATGGCTGGGCAATTAACCAACAATATATATTAAAAGAAAAAAACATTTACAACCGACTTAATCTTAATCGTGTAGGTTAATCAATTAATTGAGAAGCAGCTTTTTAAAAATAACGTGCAATCAATCCTTCAACAACATCGGTGTGTGTAGTAGGTTTGTATTACTATGCTTGTGAGGACCGTTATAGAAGAACTTGAGAAACGGACGTTATGAGTAACCCTTTCCTGGTCCTCACAACAAACAATATGAAAAAGATTCAGGTTGCGGTTAAGGTTAAGGCTAGGATTAAGACATTTAGACCTTATAGGTTTAGGGATTAGAGATAGGAGTTATTGGGGGGGGGGTTCCGGGGAAACATGTGTTCAGATGGGCATCCGCGGCCAAATAAAGATAATCCTGGGATCCTTGACATGGAAAGGTTGAGAACCACTGACATAGAAACATATTTTTTTTCATAAAACTGTTTTAAAAAAAAAATGGGTTAAATGGCATTCATAAAATGAGTCCTAAAAATGTTGACGGCCCTCAGGTATAGTAATACAAACGTGCATGTGTGTGTGTGTGTGTCGTACTTCTTGCGGTCCTTGTCCTTCTTGCCGTTGGCGGTGAGGCTCTGGGCCTGCAGCAGCTGGGCGGCAGCGCGTCTCTTGTTGAAGGAGCTCTGGTCCTCGTCCAGCAGCCTCCTCTTCTCCTCCAGGGCCGCCTTCTGCTCCGCATGCAGCCTCTTCAGCTGCTCAAAGCGGTTCTGCAGCTGCATGCGCACACACACACACACATCGATCGAAAAGATGTAAGGGCAATGATACCCCACACACACACAGAGTATATACACAACAGGGGTCACCAACATGTCCGTACACGGACAAATGTGTCCGTGGCAAAGACTTGGTCTTGTTCGGGGCAAATGTTTGATTTTCTGTTTTACACACCATTATATTGTTCTTATTTTTATTGAATGTCAAGTCTCCAGGTTTTCGTATGGCAATTATGTATTATGACACTATGGCACATTAGCAGTCCAACTAGTACTAGTGTTTCTCAAATGTTATATTTGCACAGACCCCCTTGACAGACCCGTAAGGGTCCATTCGGTTCCATTTGAACACTCTCTGAGTTACAGACCTGTTATGGTCATTCAGGGTTTTCTATTTGTGTTTTCTAGTAACAGTATTGTCCACTCATTTTGTATGTCCGTGGCAAAAATGTTGACAAAAATGTAGCATGTAGATCTGCTACTTTTCAATAGCTAAAGTATAACGGATCCCGTCCTAAATGGGTTAAGCCAGTCAAATTGCCTCATACTAATCATACTATGATGTATGAATGTGTGAGGCCAGTCCAAGCACCTCTCGCTCTGCGTCTTTGAGCTCCGCCTCCTTCTCCTTGACTCTCTGGACAAACATCTGTCTCATCTCCTCCTCTCTCCTCTGCAGCTCCCCCACGAACTCCTGTCGTTTGGCCTCGTACGTCTGCTGCAAGCTGCACACACACACACAAACACACACAATGTGAAATGTGACAACAGAGGACAGAGCAGCAGGCACGTGCACACATAGATATCAAATGGGACTTCGGCCCCTGCCCTTTTACCCGTTTGTAAAACAACTGCCCTCTCCAGACCATGAAGGCAGCATTTACTATCGTGAAAGAAATGCAAATGCCCTCCTCTCCATTCCATGCCATACCGGAAAATTGCTTTTTTTCCCTCTTTTTAACATGCCTGATCTTGAACGCAGCATTTTGCGTTGAAAGAATTTGTTTAGAAATCCATGTCATCGACGCATCTCTTGTAGCCAATGAGTGCTGGGTCGAAAATAGCAGATCTACAAGCTCTTAACGCGTCACGCTGCGATGCATTGAGAGCTTGTAGATCGGCAATTTCTTTCCAAAAGTGCCCTCTTAGGGAATTTCAGCCCCTGCCTCTGTTAACACTCTCTGCACGTCCCTGCTGTGTGTGTGTGTGTGTGTGCGTGCGTGCGTGCGTGCCTGACCGACCTGACAGGCTTGCACTCGGGTCCCGTGTCTTTGAAGCCCATCTCTTCTAGCTTGCAGCGGCGGTACAGCTCATAGTGTCGCGTGTGTGTCTGCTCACGCAGGTCCTCCATGTTGATGCAGATCAACATCTCCCTCAGCTTCACAAAGTCACAGTGGTTCTCGTTCTCCACTGACACACGCACACAAACACACACACACGTTAGCACTATACACACACATCTGTTCAGCACACACACAGTATCAGTACCGTATTTCAGATCTAAATATTTACAATATAGAAAACATGTGGAGTGTGTTCTCCTGCTGTATTGTATATGCTAAAGTTGTAAGAGAATACGAGATGTGTGATAGTCTTTATTACTTATTAGCCCTTTAAAAAAAATGCATACATAACCACATATTTTCTTTATTGAAAGAAAACAACTATAATTACTTTTGCCTATAATACAGGCATAGCACTGTGCAATGTGTCTGTTGATTGAGTTCACAACACAAATAGTGTCACAGTGAGGTGACCTACCTTGTACCACACCCCAGGGGTACTGGCGAGCCTTCACCATCTTGTTGCCCACCATTACCTCCTCTGTGCTGCCCACCACAGCGAACGGCAGGTGGCCCTGTGTGTGTGTGAGAACAAAATGTGTCACACGTCAGGTCTGGTGTTTCAGTGAGAAGACATTAAGGTCACTCAGGATGTTAATCAGTCACTCGGGCAGAGTCGGAATCCCCTGTAGACCTCGGTTTTGTTAATGCAAGCCAGGACGGGCTGATTGGAATGAAAACACTGGCGTTCAATTCTACTTTAGGACATGGATCCCGACAACAGTAGGCATGTTTCCATCCAGCCCAGTTTTTGCGAAAAACGGCTCTTGCGAATAGAATGTTGAATGGAAACACCTCGGAAATGCGAATAAGTCCCCGTGATTCGCAAAATGTTTGTTCGCCTGAAGGTGGCGGATTCTGGGAGCGAACCGAAACAGCTAATGCGCATCTGGTGTGTGGAAACACACAGCAGAAAATTAACTCGCATGACAGCTAGGGTGACCAGATCCAAACGGTTCATTTGAGGGACAGAAGTATTGCGTGTGTGGGACAAAGTGGGGAAACTTCATTTCAATTCAAATGCGACGCATATTGAGCTTGTAGATCGGCTATTTTTGATACGACAGTAATATGGCCTTCTGGAGTGAGTGTGGAAATATAGTGGCACCACTGCTTTAGCCTATATAGGGGAATATTGAGACAATGAGAGAGCTTTACAACAGAAAAGACAACTATTAGGGCATTTGAACACTGATGCCTGCATGCCAGTCACAATGTGGGACAGGGTCTCAATATGTGGGACGCCTGAAAAGTCTTGGAAGTGAGGGCTGTCCCACGCAAAGGGGGACACCTGGTCACCCTAATGATAGCGCTGCATCGACCAGGCTGTATAGAGCAATAATCACAAATTATTCGCTTGATGGAAACGACAGACGATACGCTTTCATTTATTCGACATAACAAACATACGCTTGCTATGATTCGCAAAGGCTTGATGGAAACCAGACTAGTGTTGACCTCAATGAGGTGAAAGCAAAATAATATAAGAAGGTTAAAGGCAAGCAACATTGGCAACTTGTGTGGCCCCACAAAAAAGAGAGCAAAGTAGGAGCTTTTATTGCATTGTTGAGTGTGCAGAAAATACCAGATCTACAAGCTTACAGTAAGCTTGTAAATCTGCTATTTTCGGCGCATGGCCCCATCCTGGGACAGCGGCTCCAACACAGCTGTCAGGCTGACTGTGTGACTCGCCCAAGACTGTGGTAAAATGAACAGACGAGATGACACGAGTCTTTCTGCTGCCATGCTCTTGAGTTGTCTCCTAGTCAATAAAGTTAATTCAGCTATGTCGTTTGGCATAAAGATACTTATGTAATGTGTAAAATCACGCTTGAAAAATCGGTTTAATTTACACGCTTCACATCAAACAGCAGGTGCCGTTCAAGATCTTGACAATTTGACATTCTATTTTAAAGATCACGGAATTGATTACATTTTTGAACATCCTGAATGATGGATTTTTTTTTGTCTGGTTGCAATTGATTTTACATCAATAATAATGCAGACTGTAGTGTGGCTCTGAGTATGTGTGCATGTCCTCTTCTGCTCATTGCACAGAGAGAGGGAGGGAGGGAGGGAGCGAGCAAGAGAGTGAGAGAGTGTGTGTGTGTGTGTGTGTTCCTACATTCATGGTGGTGTTGACCTTGGCCACCGTCTCGTCGTCCAGGGGGAACTGGTATATCTGAACACCGTTGCTCACTAGCTCACTCATGATCTTAATCTTGAACTTGTGGAGCTCACTCTTGGTGATGGTGTCTGCCTTGGCAATCACTGGGATAATGTTCACCTTGAGACAGAGAGAGAGAGAGGGGGGAGGGGGAGAGAGAGAGAGAGAGAGAGGGATAAAGAATGACTATGTTAATACACATAGGCCAGAAAATCTCTGCCTACTGATATGCCAGGAGACTTCCTACCCGTAGCTAGCTGTATCTTCTTTCTTCTCCTGTATCTGACCTTTGTTTCTTCTTTATTTTATTTCCCACCCCCACAGGATCAATAAAGGTTCATCTATCTAATTTAGGGTAACCAAATATTCAGCCCCTCAAACCAGGACACTTAAAATCTATGTGCATGTTCATCGTGAAACCATGCACGCCCGTTTATGCTGTTAGCTGTTGCATACAGGCAACGGCTGATTGACAAACATCAGCCTCAGTGTTGAATTCAGACACACAATGCATTTGATTGTGTTTTCTAATGGTTAGGTGAGCATGTTTACGTGAAAAGAACATGATTAACGTTTATGCATATGCAACCACTAGAAACAACTGTAATTTAAATTTGCACAAACAAGTCACACAAAATAGCACTTCCTCTGAACATGTATTCTATTGCTAGTGTTGACCACGGCAAATACAAACTTTCTTCTTAAAAATAGCCAATAATCAATCTACAAGCTGTCAAGCTCACTCTTTGTTGTTTTTGGTGCACAACATACTCCCAGCAGCAATGGTCAATTTGGCCATGCAAAGTAGGAGAGTTGAACACGTACATGGGAGGTCAGTTGCTAATAAATAGTAAATGTTGTTAGGGTTGAATTGAATAAGCCAACTGTGCTTCCTCACTCTTTAGAAATCAGCCCTGTGTTGAGTGCATGGAGCTGGGCAGGGTGACTGCCGGGCCAACAGTCTACTGAGCTTTAGCCTGCATTCCATTCCTCTGCCTGTCTGTGTTGCCTTGAACCCCAGCCATGCTTGGGATGGAACCCTTGTGTCTGCACATGCCTGTAGTGTACCGCACAATCTACAGACAGACACACACACACACACACACGCATGCATGCACGCACGCTGACGCACACCCCATGTCTGAAGAAAGAAAAATGTTGCTGGTAATAGCAACCAATAACTGTCTGAGTGACTGAATGTGTTTTCTGTGTCAGTGATGTGGTTTCAACAAATGTCTCTTTCTCTGCCTCTCTGTACAGTGACAAAGGCTAGAGTGAGCTGTGAGTGAGCAAGAGAGAGAGAGAGAGAGAGAGAGAGAGAAAAGAGGAGAGGAGATTTCAGCAGCATTCCAGCACTCTTTCCACCCCATTGACATGCAAATAGCCGGGTTACGTACACTGTAGAGCTGAGAGCTCACACACACACACACATACACACACACACACATACACACACACACGCACAAACAGAAAGAGAGAGAGCATGGGAAAGTGTCAGACCACCACTGGTGCAAAGGGGAAGGGTTCCGTTTAGTGGGATCGTTAGCCTTCTCAGCATCCAACCAGACATAATAACTGTGAGGAGAAACTCCAAAAACAACCACCATATACTCTGTCATGCCTCGCTCCCTCGCCGCAAGCTTGTAATCGCTTTCCAAAGGCTATAAATGTCACTGACATTGTCAGTTGTCACCAACTGGCAGAAGGAACACAAAATAAAAAGTCTGGGAGCGTAACGGCAGCTTGTGTGAGTGTCTTGATACCTCCAAACACAACATGCTTCCTCAAAATTGAGGAGCATGCAAACAAACAAATTATGAGCTGAAGAGGCATCGACGATAAGCGTTATTGTTTTTGTTCCCGCACAGATGCACACAAGCATATGTGCATTTTATATAGAGCACGCACGCACGCACAGAGCAATTATATGTTCCGAGTGTTGCTCAAGGAGTCAAGGACACTTCGACACCAACTCTGGGGAGCCCGGGATTGAACTGGGAACCTCACAGTTCCCATCCGGCCATTCTACAGGCCACTCTGAACCACTGCCACCCCATATACAAAGTATCTGCCAATATACACACACAACCCACAAAGAAAACACTGGGAATGGAACGTTTCACCATCAATTAAAAACAAATAAATTCAAAGAAATAGGTCTAACTCTGGCATGTGATCCTTGGTCCGAGAGGTCAGACCGAGACCTTCATTTCAATTAAATATAACAAAAACAGTTGTGTGACCGTTTGCATGAAGAAAGCTTCAAAATTTAAATAGCCAGTAGCATGCATACAGCTATCGCTGGCTGCTTGTGTGTAACTGTAAACAGGAAGTCAGTAGAAAAGGACATCTGTGCATGACCACTGCTTTAATTGGAATAGCAGCCTGATAAATACAGTAAATGGTTGGTAAATTAATAAGATTATGCATATCACACACACAGTCACAGACAATCCTCCAGACAGACAGACGGATAGAAACACACACACACACACACGCACGCGTTCCCCTACCTTGCTGTCGAGTTTCTTCATGGTGACAAGGTCCAGGGACTTCAGAGAGTGTCCCGAGGGGGAGATGAAGTAGAGGCAGGCGTGGACGCGCGAGTCATGGTAGTTGTGGAGCGAACGTTTGATCTTCAGCTCCTCCTGGAGGTAGGTCTCGAACTGACGGTCAATGTAGTCCACCACGGGCTGGTAGCTAGTAGGGGAGGGGAGAGACGTGGCTAGTTACGGCAAAGGTTTGCGCCATCGATCGACTGTGTATTGGTCCACTTACATGGAAGGTTTGAATTGTGCTCAGCAGACACACACTACTACTCGCTCGTATAACATTTCATTAATTACATACATGTTAATATCTCCACAATGTTAAAACAATATGAGTTTTTAAAGTTTAGAATTAACTATTTATCCAAGAAATATAGAGAATATGTCAACACCAAGGCACATTGAGAATCCTCTCATTGACCTTTACCATGCATGTACAAACGTACTAGGGGTGCAATGGTTAAGTTAGTCCGCGGTTTGATTCAAACCTCGATTTTTGGGTCATGTTTTTCGTGCTCAATATGTCACTATGTGTGAGAGGTAGGTACTGTCACATCAAAATGTAATAATCCGATGGCGTTGCCGACCCCTACTAGTACACACTACACATACCTACTACTACCACCATTGTGGGTCACACTGCAGAATATACGATCAGGCATAGGTGTTTTATCGGGCATAGGCGTTTTTCTGTGACTCGACAACAGGCTTGTTGAGTTTAGGCTTTTATACTTCTCTCACTTACACATGAACAGACACACACACACACACACACTAAGTCCCCCCCCCCCATTCTCCACCCACCTCTCTTGTTTGTTCATCTGGTCCCCAAAGCCCACTGTGTTGACCACGGTGAGGCGCAGCCTGACGTTGGTCTCCTGCAGGTCATAGGTCTGGGCATGCACCTTCACCTGGGGCTCAAAGTGGGACGATTCAAAGTTCTCAAAGTTGGTGTTGAACAGCGTGTCCATCAGAGTGGATTTGCCAATGCCAGTCTCACCTGGAAGCAATGCGAGAAAAGTGTTGTGGCAATATTGGACTGTCAAACACTGATTTTTTTTTTAAATAATTTATGATGATTGTATGGGTATTATATCATTTCATTGTTCCATTCTATCTATAATCATTTAGAAGGTGTTAGTTCTTTTTTTGTTAAAAGGGATGATAAACATCTTGCCCCGAAGGCCTGTCTTCCATTGAATCTACCCTTTGATCAAGCTATATGGAAAAAGCCTTGCCACACCTATAAGTTCTTTGTCTTAGTCATGGGACCTCGCCTGACTTCTGACTTGGGAGAGAGAGGTATAAAGGCACTGAGAAGGAAGGTATTAAGGCTATGAGGGATAATCAGGAGGGGCTGGGCTGACTGAGAGGACATGGAAGGCTTGTTCGATACTCAATACAAAATAATCTTCTGTATGGACAATAGATCATTTTTCCATATGAAGAGAGAGACAGACAGACAGTCAGAGAGAGAGAGAGGAAAAGGAATATAGCTTGTTAACAATTGAGCAGTGACGCAAATAGCCTGCATCCATCCTTAAGACTCGCCAAAGGACGCAATCTCATGTCACCTACAGGGGTCCTGGGATGCAATACTGTAGTCAGCACTGTACTCTAACGTTGTTGAAGTAGGACTAAAAACATGTCCCTGTGACCTGCGCTCTGAGTGCTCACAGAGAGCAGCGCTTTTACACACGTTCTGAATATGGTGAATATGTTATTAGGTGAATATGTTATCTGTGGTGGTGTTTCTGTGTCTATGTGGGGTTATTAGTATACATGTACGTACCTATGCAGAGGATGTTGAAACAGAAACCCTGGCAAGTTGACTTGTTCACCAACTGGTCTGGGAGGCTGTCGAAGCCCACATGACCAGATAGGGCCAGTGGACGCATGCCGTTATCCTGTCGAACACACACAGTAACACGATTGTTTTTCTCATGGACCGATACTGATCTTGTGCGCAAGGGGAAAATCTGAATATTTCCTAAATTATTGTATGTCAAAACCCACGTCAAAACCGTTCCTGTGTGTGGGGGGAGTTAGGGGAGAATGTTTAGGCCCGTCACAAAGATGCAAAATTATATTATACTATATGTCAGACTCATAGACCATTTAAATGGTTGGCCTATAAGACCGTTTCTCCAGATAAGGTAAATTACCGATCACAGATTGAGGGCCGATTACCGATCAATTAAAAACTTGACAAGGTAGATTGGGGTCCCATCTCCCAGTACTGAAAATGGGGTCCATGATTCATGAGCCATGGCTCAATGTATATCAAACTGAGGGCCCTTGAAATAAATACAACCCAACCTTAAACCTAGATTTTGGTAAATTGGTTATACTATGAATAACTGGCAGGATTAACTGAATCCATATGAATATGATGATCACTCAAACTTCCTCTCTTTATAGGCTATCTAAAGATTGTTTGAGTTTGTATTTCCACATGATTGTAATACTTGGGGTTATAGGAAGACGCACACGCACACGCACACACACACACACGAAAAAAAGATGATGCCTTGTTTGTTTGGCATCTCTCTCAGCTGGAGAGAACACTGACGTTAGCTAAGCTCTCTAAAACAAACACTTGGTTATAGATGCAAAGCTTTCACTTTTTTAGATGTAAACGTATTTATTTAACATAACATGTGCAAGATAACAACATGGTGGGTGAAATTAAACGTTAAAAAGTGTATACTTCTTGAGTAGTTGGGTTCTCGTCTGCATTACGTGTCTGTCTGATAGCTCTTTAGCTACCAAGTTAGCCCCCGGTGCAGGACACTCCCTGTCCCCACAGACCAGACCGTCCGTCTGTCAACAATAAACTAATTTATTCAACCACAAAGAGTAGAGAACTACTTACCGGCTGCCGCGCTACATCGGAAGAAGACATATTTTTTAACTAAAAAAAAACAGTATTGGTGATGGAACGGTGGCCGCAACAACAACTGAGAAAGAGTAGAGTACAAAAGTTCTTTCAGAATGGAATGATTCCCCGTTCATCAACTCAGAGTGGCCTCATCGCAGGGTGACGTCATCTGACGGAGACCACACCAACTCAGGAATTTAGGGGACAAGCTGAGTTTCCCGAGTCTAGCTTTAAAAGGCAAAAAAGTCACAAATAAACACGAATGAATCTTCTCTTACAAAAGTATGGAAGAACACTTTATTAGAAATGAGTTGAGTTTTTTTTTTTTTTTTTAAGTAGTGCACGTAATCACTATGTGATTTTGGACTGAAACCCCCCTCCGTCATTCTACAATGGTAGAGCTCAGATGGGAAAGCAGCCGCCATGGTGGCTCAAACTCAAAGGGAGACGGAGAAAAAGTAAATAAATAAAAATAAATAAATAATAATAATAATAATAATAATAATAATAATAATAATAATAATAATAATAATAATAATAATAACAAAACATTTAAAATGTTCAATATCAGTTAAATTCAATACAGTATTGAATTAAATTGAATAGTACAAATTGAAATACATTACATTACAGAGCCAAGATGGAGCCTCAGGAGCAGCAGTTTCACATAGTTCAGGAGGAAAGGGGCGTGCCGCGTGGAATCACTGCCTGTGTCGTTGCTGCTGCGCCCCCTGTCTGTAACACTCAACTCAACACTTGTGTTGTTCCCCCCTCGGTCGGAGGAGAGGAGGACGAGGAGGACGGAGGAGATGCTGTCATCGACCGACCCACATCAAAGGGCAAAGTGCGATTGATACAGCCTCGGCACGGGTGTGAACTTACATGCACGCCACGATGCGAGCACTGTCATTTTGAAACGTTTTGAGGAGGACGCGTCAGTCACGGACCGTGCGCTGCGCTGCGCTCCCTCACGATGGCCTCCGAATGCACAGAGCGAGCCGTGCTGGAGTTCCTGATGGAGCGGGGAGGGAGGGTCAAGCAGATGGAGCTCATCGATCACTTCGAGTCGATCTGGAAGAACGACTCGTCGCTGGAGACGATGGACCGAGAGACTCTGCGGCGCACCGTGGACGGCGTGGCCGTCGTGTCGCTGGAGAACGGGGTGAAATTCGTCTGTTTGAAGCAGGAGGAGGAAGAGGAAGAGGAGGAGGACGAGGAGGAAGAGGAGTGCGTGGATTCAGTGATGATGGATGACCGTGGTGGTGGAGGGAGGAGGAGGCGGAGGCGGAGGAGTGCAACGGGAACGGAGTGAGCGCAGCAGACAGTCCGCTGTCAGTCGCAGCTGATCCCGGAGAAAACATCAACAACAAGGTAGCATCATCATCATCATCAGACAACTACGTCAATGGGAACCCCGACGCACTTGACAAGAAGGACACTGCTGGCCTGGACAATGACGCGTCGCAGTCAAACGGCAACGAGCGGCCGCGCATAGAGGAGGAGGAGCAGGAGGAAACCGCTCCGGTGTCTCAGAATGAGGCGACCACCGCAGCTGGGACCCCTTCCACAGGGGGAGGAGGAGGAGGAGAGGTGAAGCTCAGAGAGAGGAGGAGGAGAGAGTCGGCTCCTGCTATAGGGACAGAGCTCGACCTTCATCACCACCACCTGCACCAACACCACCACCACCACCACGGTCAGGTGAGAGGGGGCCGCAGG
>OOFJ01031133.1:7788-22472 GCA_900323375.1 Benthosema glaciale
TGCTCCAGAGATCCAGATTTCTCTATCAACAGACTAAAGAAGTTGAAGACAAGTACTTGAACGGAGACAAAGGAAACACAACTATGAAGTTTTGACATCGGGGACGTTTATTTGGATTTTGTGACGTCGGTAGCCTACTGATTGAAGTAAACTTCTCCAAGGATTTTTTTTTTTGCGAGCAAAAACTGACCTGTGCGCAAAAGGTGTCCATGAGCAGCACAGGCTTTTTGGCATCTATTCCGTAAATAAAATACTAACTATACACGGAATAAGGCCAAACGTCTGGTTTTCAACCGATGGTGTCCCCATAAGGACCTTAAGGACCATAAAGTGTTTAGTTTTGGATACATTGCATATATCACAATGCTGCCCCGGCTTGAGAAGGTGATCCAGTTGCTCACGCTGGCGTGCAGTCTCTACTTTGGGATTACCTCTGCAATAACCGAAGACGTATTAAAAGCCGAGGTATGTATGTAACTCTAAAACGGAATGTGAATATGTGAATAGTGAAATGGTTAAATTATAACTGTTTGTTTGTGGTAGTAGTTATAGGCATATGTGATGTCTAGAAACATAGCCTACGGAATGTTGGATAAGCAAAGACATGTATGATGATGATGAAGTGTTTATAATATGCATTATTTTCCTTCTTGAAAGATTATAAAACTTATATTCCTTTACAGGGCAGTGTCATGATCTGCTAACTGGGCTGGTGTTATGCCCACTGTTGGGCCATATACGCCTGTCATATATAACCTTCTGTTTTTCAACAGCATCAAGAAATGAAACAAGACCAACAATACTCTTGACTACAAACTGCCTGTAACATGAGATGGTAGCCTCTTCTGAAGCCACAGAGAAATGCAATGATTGTAAACCTTTTGGCCTGGGGAGCGAAGAGGGGGTGGGGGGCAGCACAAAGTTTTGAAAACTCAGCTGAGCTGCTGCTGCTTTGTTCTGAGAAAATGGGGGGTGGTGGGGTTTTAGAGGGAATAGCTAATGGTTTTCATCTGCTGCAGACAGTAAACTGGGTAGAAGAGGAGGGAGGAAGCTCATGCATGCAGCAAACTGGACATGAAGAAGGCCCCATCTGGTAGACTATAGTGTGGGTCACAGCACAGACACAGGCTGTGAAGCTCAGGCCTGGAGACACTAAACTACCTACTACCACCTAAACAACATGTTTACCAAGTGTGTCCATGCAAAATGATTAGGTGTGTCAGCCAGTCTGCATACCCTATTTTATGTTTACCATTGTCCTGTAGGTAATAAAACCAAAATCCATACATTCCAGTCGACAACATCAGATGTAACTGATGGTCATAATGACCATAGTGGCGTGGACAAATCATGGGTGTCCGATGTGCATCCATACTGTTAAGGCAGTGTTATAGGCCCAGGGCAAGTTGAGTTGCACTGTAATGGTGTTGACTCCAGTTGAAATGTGTTTTTCAGGATGTGTCTCTGATAACTAGTTTGCCACAGAACCCATGACCAAGGGAGCTTTGTCCTTGGTTAAAAAAAAAACCCTCTGTGTTCACTGAATTAACACGTTGTGACTGTGAGCTTTGTAGATCGTCTATTTCCACTAGTTTGGGGGTCCCGGGAAAACGTCTTTTGGGTCTCGAGCTATAACGTTTTGGGGAAGCACTGCATATAGTGCATGTTAGACAGGATGCATGAGGGACCTTAGTCAGTGACCACAAACAGCTGGCGCCTGAGTCAGGCCAGACATGGTCTATCACTCAACTCAGAACCAAGAGAGAGAGAGAGAGAGAGAGAGAGAGAGAGATGGGGAGGGGGGAGGTAGACAACCTAAGAGGCCACAGAGGCAGGCCTCTCTGAGGAAAAGACTTGCAGAGTGATGGATGGCTGTAAACAAAATGCAAAAAAAGAAAATATGCAGCTGTGTTGATGCCGTGGCATAAAATGTCCAGCATAATTTTCACTAGTCACTACTATGTTATAACAGTAGAGAAGGCAACTGCAAAAAGGCTGTTTTGTTCACATGCTGAAGCAGAGAGTATGACATATATACAGAGATATATACAGTACCTGCCCTGCAGGTGATCAGATTATAATGCTTGTACCATTATGTACACACTTGTGGACAAGTGAGCCCATGCTAAACAGTGCTGTCATAACAGGGCCCAGACGTAGCAGCCAGCCACGACGCAGTGAGAGCATTACCAATAATTACGGGTTCTGGATTACATCACCTGCAGCGTTGTATGTGAAACCTATGATCAACGCCACGATTTGCTTGTGTGTCTGTGGGAAAAGTAGACTAAACTGTAAAAGAATGGCGGCTTCCCGGGGAAAGTGTGTGAGCGAGCAGTCTCAGCAGTCTCAGACATGGGAGTGGATGGAGGGAGGAATGAAAGAGAGGGAGACAGATAGAATCTGCGTAACGTGAGTGATGTAAATGTATTATTAGGCCTCAGATCCTCCAGCTAAAGACGTAGTGTTCTGTCTTGAGAAATGAGGAACTGAAATTACGTGGTTTGTCGCATGATCGCATCCACTGAATCCACTGCCTTACAAAATTTGTGAAAATCCCAGTCTGAGGTGACTGGTGGCTCAGACAGATCATGCTTCTTCTCCTTGTGAGTGAGTGAGGATCCAGGTTCAAATTTAATCCCCATCTTGTCTTGCATATATCCCCTATCTCTGGTTTTAATTGGTTTCCTGTATCCACACACAGACATATATGCAAGCATAAAATTAAAATTAAATGTAAAAACTTCACTTTGACAACATAAGACCACAAGCTGTTGGTAATTCAGTATAGACAAGCCCCACTAATGGGGGCATAAATACATTTCAAATTATACAAAAAGTCACCATGAGAAACAAGACAAACTAGCAACTGCAACACTTTACATTTCCAATGTTCAACATCTGTTTTGACTCACAATTTTTGCATAGTCTACAAAACGTCTGGTTGTGAAGGAAGTGGGCAACAATGAAAACAAGTAGGTCTGAGACAGGATCTGGCTGAGGCCTAATTTATACTTTGTCGTATGACGGCAACGTGGACTATCAGATCTATAAGTCTAACGACGTTATATTTGTGATGTGAGTGCATTGTTGTGAGCTTATGACAAAGTATAAATAAGGCTTTAAAAGTTAACATTTCCCCCTAGAAAGAGTTGCACATCTGGAGTCTCATGTCTCGTGATCAGAGTGCAGGGTCACACATAGGGTCAAACCCCCATATGGATTCACTTCGGTATATCTTGACAGGACTAGTTGTGGTTTGAAGCATCAAAGTGTGCTGAACATCTTTGTTCAACTCCGGTGCATGCTGCTCTCTGTTGATTACCAGCTGTCACTTTGAAACAATCAGCTGGACTCAACCTTAATGGGAAACCGGTGGACTTCAGAGGACAGACACTGCAGATAGCATGCTTATCTATACTCCACAGAGAGGTTAACAAAAAGGAAATGTTTCCACCCAGCGTCTTGACTATAGAGGGGTTGTTTGCATTCTTAAGGACACACTGACCAACAAGCTCAGTATTTTTGGTCTCTGTAATTGTAACCACTTTCAAAGTTTCAACCTGGCAGCCTTTTTTTTTTGGTCATCATTATAGCGTGTCGCACCATGACATGGGAGCTTGTAGATTGACTATTTTAGGTTTGACAAACTGCAAAAGGCTGCTTAATCAATGTGTGTACTGTGTATGTATGTGACTCTGTCTGTATCATCGTCACACCACAAGGGCATGAAACCTAATGTATTAGAGCTCTAGCTCAGTATCTGACACATGGCGCAATTTGGTGGTCAAACGTCAAGGCATTGAGCCACACGGCTCGACTATGCAGACCTCTAAAGTCGCCCTTTTTTGTTTGAATTTGAATTAAGAAATGCGAGAAAGAAAGCCAATAGAACTCAAATGATCCCAAATCTGTGCTTAAGACCCTGACCAGAATACTGAAAATATCACCACAGCCACGAACACTTATTACTTTAACTGTGGTGGAATGACAATGATTGATTGTCAAGTGCCTATTGTGCATTATTTATTTTAAAGGGTAATAGCCATGTCATACTGTAACTACAGCCCTCGTTGATACATTGATTATGGCCACCAATTTTAAATATACAGAAATTATTAATAACATATGGCGTAACACATTTAGTTAATTTCATGTCATAACATTGCAAATACTGGAGCTCTCTACACGCATGGCCCTGTAATGCTGCAGCAAAATACATGTTTACTTACAGTAGTTGGTGTGCACCTCCTCAAGTACACCGCATGTCACACCAGTGGCAGTGACACCAGACAGGATTTAGGACACAAATCCGCTGTTGGCTGCAGTGGCCAATTGCCACTGTAAATACATTACTGCAAGACCCTGAAAATATCAAGCTGCAAATTTTTTTTTTTTTTTTTTTTTACGTAGCAAGGCCAGTAAAAGATACTGTGCAGTGCCAGCGATGCATCATCGCTGAACCTGTTGATTGATTAGGTATTGAATATGTAAGTTATATACAGCATTGTGCATGGTGTGAACGTCTAACTGGGTCAAAGAAATGAAGGCAATGTGAGATTCAGTCACTCATGACCAGGATTCTCTGTTTTTTCCGTTGGCACGAGCCAAAGGGAACAACTGAGTCAGTCTGTCTCCCTCAAATTTAAATTCAGTCATGCTTCTAAGTTCTATCCCCTCTCGTTTACCACTTCTCCACCTTCTAATGTCTTTACCTCTCTTTGCTCTCCATGCCTGGAATCCTTTATCCATTCTCCTGTCCTTGACTTCTTAAGTTCCTATCTGCTCTTTTCTGCCCAGAGTCTTGCATTATTTGTGAGTGTTTTAAGATGCGGGTCAAAATATCCAGTTTATTTCTTTGCATAAGGACATCCAGATTCACTATTAAAATGCTGTGGATTGTTCCAGCAGCCTGCTTGAAAGCCATATTCCAGTTATCCAGTATGTCAATCCTCTCCTTTGTTTGACACGCAACATTGCTGGATATGGTCATTCTGAAAACATTGCTTTAGTGGTGCTAGCCCCTCCTATGCCCAGCTTTGTGTATTTGTGTGCAGCAGAGCCATAGAGTATGAGTTACGACAACTCTGTTCACTTCATGGGGCCAGTCCAATGGCAGCCAATAGACTTTTATTGGCGAATAGTGACAAAGGCCTGAACCGAAAGTTTACAGAATGCATTGGAGTCTATAGACTTTCCACTACAGTGACAGTGAACCACGTGACCTGCCCCCTCAATAACTCTGTCTTACTTATGACTCTGTGTGTACCCCATAGCAATGATTTGATTGGCTGAGCAGTGAGCAATGTGTGTAACCCATAGCGATGATTTGATTGGCTGAGCACGGAAGTCTGCTCAGAAAGCCCCAGGAATCTAGCCAGCTTTCTGTGTCTGTGTGTGCCACGGAATTGAGGATAAAAAGGGAGGACGGCAATTGTGATTGGCCGGATTGTGATGATGTATGATGATAAGAGCGGCCCTCAAGTCACTTCACATGAGTGTGATTCTTTGGTTACTAAAGGCTCATACAGACTCCAGTTTAGGTGATAGCCAATTCACTGCGGTGTAGTTTTTTATCACTTCACCCTGGAGTATGTATGAGCCAGGGTGAAGTGATAAAAAACTACATCGCAGTGAATTAGCTATCACCTAAACTGGAGTCTGTATGAGCCTTAAGGCCTCATCATTTATAATTTGCAGAATTTCCGTACAACAGCGCCACACAATGGGATTGACTGGTCCGTTCTTCGTCAAGCGATTATTACATGCTTCATGTTTTTTGTTAACAGATGCTCAGAACTACCATCAGCTACTAGACAGCCACCCTAAACAGCATGCTGTTCCACTGAGTTATTTACTCTGGAAATAATGTCATCCTTCTCTTCTCACCACAGTGGGTATTATTGGACTGGGAAGCTTTTATTGTTTAGAACAGAAACAGGAACCAGTGAATTGTGGTTTTGTTTTTATAGTATATTCGCGTCTAGCTCATTGTCACGAGAGACTGACCAGACAGTACACACGTAAACAATGACAGCATCTGGTTTTCCCTTTGACATGGCACGATACATGCAATGTCGCATCTTTGTAAAGTTTGTATAACCCTGGCCTGTGTTCACACAAAGTGACTGACAAAGGACAACTACCATAGTCATGTTTCCTATTGACACCTGTTGTTTGCTTTTCTTTTTTTTAATGATTTGCCAAATATAAGTTTTTGTTCACATCACTCATCCCATTTCTGAGAGGCAGTGGTTTTACAATATTTGTCACCTGCAACCTCCAGTTGACACTAACCCCAACCCTAACCTCCTCAACCCAAATCCCAACCCTTTGAGGGAGCACAGTTGTTAGTCCCTGAAATACGATAACAAGGTCACTGTGACTGTGCTGTGACTGTAGTCCTACCTCCCTCTAAACGGAAGCCGACTTTACGGGCGTGTCTTGCTGAAAAGTGAGTGTGTCACTTTGAAATTAGGCTGTAAGAAAAGTGATCATCCTCTGCAACACATACATACAGTGTACCCACGTGCAGATTGCACAACTTCACTGAACTGACCGTTTCCAGCGCATTTGCATGACGCTGGCCCCGTCCGTACGTCTGTGCATTATGCCATTGGACCACACGTCAGTCCACACACTGCACAGACCCAGGGGTCTGTTTACTAAAACAGCAGCCGCCTCGTGGGTCCAGCCAGTCCGTTGACCACACAGAGCTCTGCAGCTAAAGCTACCTAGCTACCCCCGAGGCCGCCAACAATACCGGCCATGTACGAGACGCAATAAATAGAACCTTTGACTGCGGCTGCCGGGGGGTTCCAGGGGGGAGCGGTGCATGTCGGGATACCTGGCGTCCGAACGGTGGCGGGGGGGAGTTATAACTCTGTAGGGCCGGCAGGGAAAAGCTCGGGGGCCTGACGGCAGAGGAGGGGAAACTTTTCATCCAGCGGAGCGGAGAGTGTTTTTATAGAGGCAGACGCGTCACCGCACCGGAGCCACAGCGAGCGCACACAAGGCTGCAGTCAGACGGGGTGGGGGGTGGGAAGGAGGGGTGGTGGGAACAAGAACAGGCGGAGGAGGGAGAAAAGGAGAGAGCAAGAAGAGAGAGAGAGAGACAGGTAGACACAGAGAGATGCAGAGAGTAAAAGTAATACAAATCTCTACTTATATAATAATACAATATTGTAGCTGTGGATTGGGTACATTTCTTTACATTCTCAGTTATATTGACATGGAGGATTTAACTGCGCAGACAGAGGCATGAGCAGGAGACCAGTAAAGTGAAGTAGATGAGCAAATGTGGCCAGTGGAAGTGTTCGTAGCGAAGGAGAAAGCAGGATTGAGTTACAGGTCAACTCTGCTGCATAAATGAGCCTCTTTCTCCGCCTCTGCTCTGCACAGCTCATGTGTGCTGCGGCTCAGTGTGAACCCCCAGGTACGGTGGCCATTACTGTACAGTGATTGTGTGTACCTACCTAGTACTACCAGTACCTACCCAGGTACTCTGGCCATTGTAGAAAAAAAGTGGAGAAAAAAGAGAAGCAACTTTATTGTACCAACATGTTTCCACCTATACAGGTCTTCATCAGGGCTGATGAAGACCTGTATAGGTAGAAACATGTTTTATCCCGATTGATCCAGGAGCACCTTTTTACTATTTTTGATACTCTATATACCTGCATGTCTCCGCTGAGCACCTGGTTGTTTTCCTGCTTGTACTCTGGCCATTGCTCTACAGTGGCTGTGTGTACCCAGGACAGGTACTGATGACCTTGTATTACTGAATAGTGGCTGTGTGTAGTGTGTACCTACGGCAGGTAATATGACCTTGCATTATTGTACAGTGTACGTGTGCTCCCAGCCTTCCTGATACTTGATATTACTGTACAGTTACTAGCTTTCCATCTCCCCCCTTTTCTCTCTCATACACTCCATTCCTTCAAAAAAGGAGAACGCAAACCCAGGAAAAAAGACCGACATCTCTTGAGGTTTAGAGGATTCTAACGCAGGAATTCTGGGTAATTCCACTGACTTAATTTGTGGTTTAAATAAAAGAGGGGAAATGGAGACACCCAGTGTCTGAGTACGGTTCACAGATACATACACAAATATGGAAACGCATTCATGTAGGTGGTGCTTGCGTCTGCAGCAAGCAGAACTCTATCGGGCGGATAGTGGGGAAAAAAAGATGTGTTTCCACCTTGAGTGCAGATGTAAGGGCAGCTCTCCAAGCAAAAGTAAATTGCTGCGTCTCTGTTTCCGACAGTCCATCTTAAGGTCACCAGCACGAGGCGGTGGAGAGTTCGGGCTGGTCTCCCATTTCAAAAGGAAAGATCAGCTTCTGATGGCTTTGGTTGACATGGAAGACCGCAGGTTTGAACTTGAGGTTCCATGCTTGACTCCTCTAATATTGCAAAGTGTGAGCAAGAGAGAGAAAGATAAAAAATTAGCACTCAGTAAGGCTGATGTTGTTTAAAGTCTTACCACAGTTGTCTATTGAGATGACAGCATTATATAGACAGGGTCACCGTGTCTAACTCCAATGAATGCATTCTAGTCAGAGCTTTGAGATCCACTGGTTGGGTTTTTTTGGGGAATTCAGCTTCCCTCTCATCTCTCCTGACCCCACAACCAAGTCAAGCGTGTTCTTCTTATTTATTCGCCCAGCGTTGTTATTCTGCTGCAAATATGAAAGTATATACTGTATATGGTGCTCACTCACACAATGTGGCGTGATCCCCCCTCATATTATCACAGGAATAAAATAATTCCATCATATCCATTATTCACTTCACCTGAACCCATTTGGATTCGATGTACACACCAGTTCAACTTTTCTCCCCACCTATGTCTCTGTACCAATGAAGATTGACCACAAATGTTCCATGCTCACCTGCAGCGGCCAAGCAAAGAGGAACCTTAAGCATGCAGCTTGACGCATGTTCTTTGCGTCGAGCTACAGGAAGCCCAGATGATTGTGTGGTGCTTTTTTTTACTCTGCTCTGTGAAATCAATGTTGCCACAGTTCCTCAGATTGTGACAATTCCTCTTGTTTAAAAGACATATTTAGAATAGAACATTTCAACAGAATGAGCAGAGTGGGGATAATGTGTGTTGGCGAGTGCCCTTTTTTTGTTTTTCTTTTGCTTGCTCCCCTGCCTAGAACAGCTTTTTCATTCAACAGCTGGGATGAAACCCACCACCTTCCTAAACGTTATCCACGCGTTTGAAAATAAATTAATGAGATACGGTATTTTAGGTTGTAGGCAGCACATAGCATGGTGATAGACATTGGAAAGGAGAAAGTTGTTAACGGTACAAAAGGGACTATCAGCCAGGTAGTATATGATCTTAACAGTAGAAAATGATGACGCAACTAGCCTGAGTGACCTGCTGCCATCCACAACATATTCGCACTCCCTGGTCGTACGTGACAAGTAGTTGTAGCGTCAATCTTTCAACGCTCCCAGCCCCACACGGAATGCACAAGTGCCGTTCTAACTCACAACTCGTAATATAGATGAGTCGATGTGTCTGCTATGAAGCATTTAAAACCAACAACGGAACAAGTGGACATGCCAGTCGGTGCGAAGTAAGCTTCTGCCGACTCGCACCGTTGAAGTTGCATAGCGATAAGTTGCATATTGCATACCGTAAATCATCACATCCCCATCCACATGCGATACGATGGGAAGTCCCATCATATCAAACAGGTGCTCCATGGTCAAATCTGTCCACCCTAGTTGACGCAACGGGTGTGAGAATGAGTTGGCCATAAGCCTATGCCAATTGTTATATAGTATGGACCAGGGCGCCTGGACAACCACCAAGTACAGCAAAATGAAATATTTGCCTTTTGTGTGCATAGGCATTTGTTGGGGGGGTTGGGAAACAAGAAGTCACTTCTGGCCATCTCAATTTTGAATGAGCCTTTGTAGTCTCTTATTGCTCTGGGGGTGGGGGGGGCTCCAGTTACTTGCCTACTTCATAAAATGGGCTCTGGAACAGTGGGTATCAGTTTATCCCAATATTCTAGAGGGTCCCTGACTCCCTGTGACATTTGGGCCCCTGAGGCCTGAGTCGCCTGACATGCCCATTCAGGGATCCAGCTCGGGAATGATTATGCTTTGGCATATCCAAACTATTTTGGTTTCGTTGCTTGTTTCATCAATTTGGCATTGGTTGTGCAGGCACAAAATGCTGAGCTCCCACAAATGTACGCACACAAACATATTTGTCTTTCTTCCTTTTGACCATATTCTCTCTCCGTCACATGCAGAGTCAGAGACATGTTTAAACAAGCACTGTACTGTCAGCAAACCGCCATTATACTCCCACATTCTCGCATCTGATTCCTGACAAACACACAGGTTCACACAAGTAGCCCAGCAGCCCCTCCTTCTGTTGACTCACCAGGATGGTGAACCATTAACTGACACTTCTCAGTTGGTCACTATGTTGTTGCTTCCAGAGAACAGAGGGGGAAACACGTGCCCGGTTTATACTCCCTCTGCGTTGCACGCCTAGGCGACCTACAAGCTCACAATGTACCGTGCGGATGCGACATGAAAAGGGGTAGAACGTAAAAGATAAGGGTAAAAGAGAAAGACAATGAGCCACAGCCCATAAAACCTCTATACCATGATAGCTTTCGACACCGTATCATCGTGTTTTATTGATGGCTGAATGTACATGCTATAAATTCCTGTCCAGGGATGAGTAGACTTAATTGGTACTGAATCACGTTGAGCTTTTATGGCGCATCATCGGCCAACGTCTTTCTCTTTTAACTTCTGCCTGAGTTCAAAGACTACAGGGTCAGTCAGTGTATAAAGAATGGGTGTGTCTGTTTAGTTACAGAACAATTGCCTTTAACTATTATTAACTTAAATAAAATAGCAGCTGGACCTAATCATAACCAGAGCAGGTTCCACCAATCTTGTATTAGTTATTTTAGTTATATTATTGGGAATTGTTTGTATATCTTTTATTCAATTGGTCTGGGGTCATTATATGATAACAAGTGTGATGCTACAGATTCTGTAGCATCACACTTACACTTACACTTACTTACATTATTGCATATTGGATCATTCTGTAGTACAGAATGATCCAATATGCAATAATGTATCTGAGAGGATGAGATTGTTTAATGTTTAGTACTGTATGCTTACATTATTTACAGTAGGGTGATTAAAATATGTAATTCCCTGGTTGTTGTTGACTTGCGTAAATGCCTCGACTACTGTGTCGCGGTAGTAGTTTCATGTTTGATGGTCGAAAATGCCACTGTTATTTGAAGTCCATTGGAGGAGCTTGCTTTGGAAAATCAAATAGTTCATGTCATGTAGCCTACATACTTGGGCATTATGAACAATATATTTTTACCTTGTAGGTTGACCAGATCCAAACTGTTCATTTGAGGGACATAAGTATTGCATGTCTGGGACAAGTGGGGAAACTTCATTTCAATTCAAATATATCAAAAATAGCAGATCTACAAGATTAGATGCGTTTTGAGCTTGTAGATCGGCTATTATTGATACGACAGTAATATGCAACGTGGCCTTCTGGAGCGAGTGTGGAAATATAGTGGCACCACTGCTTTAGTGTATAGTGGAATATTTCTCATGTTATTTTTAACATACTTAAAAACACATCAAGCAGGAAAAGAGACAATGAGAGAGCTTTACAACAGAAAGACAAGTATTAGGGGACTATATAACTATTAGGGCATTTGAACACTGATGCCTGCCTGTCAGTCACAATGTGGGACAGGGTCTCAATTTGTGGGATGCCTGAAAAGTCTTGGAAATGAGGGACTGACATCCCATGCAAAGAGGGACATCTGGTCACCCTATTACCTTGTGATTATCTTTAGATAATATAAGCCTACTGTTCAATCTGGAGGTGTGAGTGTCATACTGTTCTCAACGGCAGTGTGAAGATCATTTTGTTGGGGATAAGAGCAGCATTTACTGTATATCAGTGGTTCCCAAACATCTTTAGCTCAAGACCCACAAGAGAAATTGTGTTTGCCCGGAAGCCAAACTAGTGAAAATAGCAGACGTCAGATTAATTAATTAATTAATTCATTAATTAATTAATTAATTAATTAATTAATTAATTCATTCATTCATTCATTCATTCATTCATTCATTCATTCATTCATTCATTCATTCATTACTAAAAACTAAAAAAGGGGGGGGGGGTATCATTCACTCGTGACCCATAAACATTGGTTCACGACTCAAACATGGGTCCCAACCCACTGTTTGGGAAACAGCAATCTGAACAGTGATTTGTCACAGTACAGAAAAACACTCGCCTGAAACCAAGGACATGTTTGGATTCAGTGTCAGTGAACCTCTGGGGAGTGTAAACAAAACCAAATGATAGCAGGAAACGCTGCACTGCTGTGGAAGTGTTTTTGTTTACATAATGTAATCTGTATTTCGGTAGTCAGATTATTTGTTCTGGTGCAACAGAAATATAGGTGTGCCGGCCCGGCAGCACAAACTGGATGATCCTCATGGCATCAAATGGCTTTCTAACTCCCCGTTCTCTAAAATGAAAAGGTCTGACTCTCTACGCTTCTCTCTCTGTCCTTCCCTTTATCCAGAGATGGCTACAGAAAACTGGCTACCTTTCTCCTGGCGATGTTCGTGCCCAGGCCATCCGCTCGCCCCAGTCCATTTCTGCGGCGATATCGGCTATGCAGAGGTTTTATGGCCTTACAGTCACGGGTTCCGTAGACGCCAACACAATAGAGTGAGTAAAAAGCCCATGCTTCTTTGTCCAGTGGGTATAAAGGCTTCGAACAAAAAAATCTCACAAGTGAAGAATGCAAGCTTTGACTGAGTAAAGAAGAATCAAGACCAGCCAAAGACAATAGCCCTACATTTTGGACCATTGAGTGAACAACACACACTATAGAGCGTCGCGGTCCCGCCTCCTTTCATGACGACGACACGCCCAGGAAATAATCCCCCATGCATTCTATCCCCATAGACATTTCAAAAAGTATTTATTTAAAGATCTGTAAGCCTTGAACAAAGCCAACTCGGACCGTGACAAATCCGCGACAACAAACATTATAAATATTTTGGGCCGAACAAATAATTACAAAGAAGAAAAACTACAGAAAAACCTGTTGTATCCTGCCCTTTTTTCTTCTTTCTAGTTATTTGTTCGACCCAAAAACATTTGTTTGTTGTCATGCCCTATATTGTGTGCCGTCTTACCCCTTATGCGAAGAGTTTTTAGGCATGTTTTACTATAAAAAAAAAAGAAAAGAAAGAAAGAATACATTAAAAAAAAACATTTTATTTGAAATTTGGTTTTCAAAATAGTAAAAAATGGCTAAAAGGTTTAGGCATATACTGTAGTTGACAAGAGTCTTTTGCTGCTTCCAGGGCGATGAGTCGGCCGCGGTGTGGTGTGCCAGATAAGTTTGGCGCGGAGCTGAAGAGCAATCTGCGGAGGAAACGTTACGCCATCCAGGGTCTGAAGTGGGACAAGAGTGAGGTCACCTTCAGGTCAGAACACGCCCTCAGTGCATCGACGCCATTGTGATTTGCTCAAACGAATAAGAATTATTATTATATTGACCGTCAGTCAGTAAATCATCCCTTTTATCTGCAAATGCAAAACAAGACTGGGTCCAATAACAGCAAGCCTTTCCTGTGCAATCTGTAGCTATGGAGTATGGATGGATAGAAAGTTGCTATGTGGGGCTGTCAACATCATGAAGTTATGTCAGTCTTGCCCAAATAGGTGGCCGAGGACATACATACATACTAGCCAGCCTGGAGGGAGGGATGGTGGGTCTGGTTCACAAAATAACACATGCTTGATGTTGACGGATTTGGAAAAAAAATGTCAGGAAATGAGTTCCTCCACCGGCGTGTACAAGAAAAGTAGCAATATTTTTGCACAAGGTTGTAGTGGTTTGCGAGATTATCCATGGACACGCACAAACATTGGGTGGACATGTATACAAGACATAGTGTACAGTACGGACAGACGCTCTTCAAGATGGCTCGCCACACCGGGAAAAAAACCTTGTATTCACAGTACGTGGATTCCAAGCTTAGATAATGACACTTTTAACTTGCTACTTGCTACTTAAGCAGCACAGCACTAATTTATGCTGTGATGTATGATGGTGTCGCATGCCGTAAATGGCAGACGGTAGTAGAAGCTTTAAGCTGTGAGCTTGTCGGCTATTCTTGGCGCACGACACCGCCACAAGACAAAGTATAAATCGGTCCGCAGGAGGAGGGGAAAAGACATGCAACCGGCCACAATCGAACTAGGAACGTTGCAATTATGTGGTCGACACACTATCTGGTAAAAACTTTGAAATCCTTGCCTCCTCGGCTCTAATTCCGATTCTCTCCGCTCTCTCTCTCTCTCTCTGCGCAACAGCATACAGAACTACACGCCCAAGGTCGGGGAGCGTGCCACGTTCGAGGCCATCCGCAAGGCCTTCAAGGCGTGGGAGGTCATGATCCCTCTCACCTTCAGAGAGATACCCTACAGCCACATCAGGGACAAGGTGGATAAGTTCGCCGACATCATGCTCTCGTTTGCGGAGGGCTTCCACGGCGACAGCACGCCGTTCGACGGCGAGGGCGGTTTTCTGGCTCACGCGTACTTCCCCGGCAACGGCATAGGCGGCG
>OOFJ01031144.1:0-14674 GCA_900323375.1 Benthosema glaciale
ACTGTATATCAATCCTACAGAGACGCAAGCACACACACACACACACACACACACACACACACACACACACACACACACACACACACACACACACACACACACACACATACACACACATTTTGCTTTTCATTTATCACTCTACTGCTCCATTACTGTATGTGTGAATCAAGTGCTTCCACAAGCATAACGTACAACCTAGACAACAAACAAACGTAATCCCCATTCACCCCCCAGGAACCCAGATGGTGACGCGAGTCCATGGTGTTATGTCTACAAGAACATGAAGTTGAACTGGGAGCAGTGCAATATCAAGAAATGCTGTGAGCATCCTCATGTGTCCATGACTTTCAAAAAACAATGTTGCCCTAAACAGTATGCAAATGTCACCAGAATATCATAAGAATATGAAGGCAACAGAGAAGAATGTACTTACTAACATAGAAATGATCATAATAACTAACTGTGTCACGCTAAATGATGTCAGATCATGTGGAATGATTTTAACAAATCTTTCTTTTTTCAGCGAGGCGTCCAATCATCTTTACCACTCTGGGCCCCCTGGGCCCACTGGGCCCCCGCGCCCCCACCACTAACAATAATAATAGAGGTAGTACACATTAACATCAACTTCAATCATTAGTGGCATGATTTATGTTTCTTTAGTATTCCCATGATTTCCTATGCATGTTTGTTATGTCTATCCATCCATTGATTGGCAATATCATGCACAGTGTGGTTCTTAAACATTTTAATGTACCCCAATGTGAAAAGGTGAAAAGGTCAAAATGATTTCACATTTTTAAAAGATTTTCAGCATTGTTTGAATTTAGCCGGTATACAAGCTCACAATGGGTCGCAATGTGACGTGTTTAGAGCTTGTAAATAGGCTATTTAGTATAAAAGAGGGTTGATGCATTTGTTCTTCATTTTTCTGGGTTTCTGGCGTTCAAGTACCCCTGTCATACACACAGTAAAGATGTCCATTCGTTCTAACCTCCATACTACAACCTCTGCAGCAACATGTGGCCAGCGGTTAGACAACTCTCTGAGTCGCCCCTCCTTCCGTATGTTTGGAGGCCAGGAGAGTGATATCACGGAACAGCCATGGCAGGCGGCCATCAATGCGTACCGACCCCGGCACAAGGGATACTTTCTGCTGTGTGGTGGAATCCTCATTGACTCCTGCTGGGTCTTAACCGCCGCACATTGCTTTGTGGAGAGGTAGGTATCACGCAATCACGCAATCATGCAAAGATATACACACGCACGCACGCGTTTCCCATGAAACGTGTGTGTTTGTAGTGTATATGCTGTGTAGTGTATACAAATGTATTCCATGTTCATTTCAGGAATGAAGCTTCACAACTGCAGGTCATTCTGGGAAGAACATTCCGCAAGCAGAACTCAAGCAGTGAGCAGATTTTTGAGGTTGAGAAGTTCTGGCTTCATGAGAACTTTGATCCAGACACCTTTGACAATGATATTGGTGAGTAAAACATTAACAAGGTAATCAATTCTATAATTCATTCTGTAGTTGAAATATCACCTATATTTTGTACTAAAAGCACCACCAAACCAGTTGCACTGTATGCTTTAAGCTTGTAAAATCTTAAATCATTCACTTTGTCCTCATTATTCTCCACAATGTGTTCCCCTTCTCTGTTAATGGGTTTGCATTCCACTTTTACTTTTCCCTTTCTAGCCCTTCTAAAGTTGAAGAGTGACATTGGCCTGTGCGCGGTGAACTCTCCAGAGGTTTTGCCAGCATGTCTACCTGAAGCAGGGCTCGTGCTGCCTGATTGGACCGAGTGCGAGATCTCTGGATATGGGAAAGCTACAGAGTGTATGAAAATGTCTTATTTTAATAATAATAATATTTTTTTATTATTTGAAATTCCATTGCATTATTGTCCTTTTTATGCCTGATGATGTGGCATACATAAGCATGATAATAGGCCTCTTAAATACTACTATTAACAAAAGAAAAACATTGTGCCACCCTATGGTTGACAAATTTGCAGGCAGATTGACTTGAGTTGAGTTTTTTGCACAGCAGCTCAACTAATTATCATAATCAAGTTTCATACACAAAATGTAGCTCAAAATACTTTAAATGTGACACTAAAAACAACATCTAAACAGCATACATAAACCAACCAAATAAAAGAATAAGATCTAAACATCTGCTGTCTCCACAGTCTCTGCAGAGTACTCAGAGCGCATTAAGAGAGGGTTCGTTCGCCTGTGGCCCCAGGAGCGTTGTATCCCAGAAGTGTTGTCTGGACGTCCCGTTACCCCCAACATGCTGTGTGCAGGGGACACCCGGGAGAAGGATGATGCCTGCAAGGTGAGGACCGGAACTCATATTTAACAGGCTGGGGATTCCTGTTTGTTTGCTTGTACAAATTAAGTTCTAACCGTATCTTTCTCTCTCACTGACCGTGCTCAGGGCGACTCCGGCGGTCCTCTCGTCTGCCCAAAGGATGGCAAGATGACTCTGATGGGTGTGATCAGCTGGGGCGACGGCTGTGGCAAGAAGGGCAAGCCTGGGGTGTATACCCGAGTCACCCGCTACATTGACTGGATAAACGGCAAAAGGAGGGCACACCATGATATCTAGATCGAGGGAGTGAGGGATGCTGTGTGGGATGAATATACCCCCATACATGTCACACGAAACAGACAGAGTGAAATGTGACTCTGGGTCTGTTCCAAGGACCTGCTTACCTGTTGTGTAAACATCCATTGACTAAGTGGATGCGTCTCACATCAGATGAAGCTTTGAAACCTCTTCTACAGAGACACAGAAGAAGGGGCCTCAGTCATACGTATGTTTTCATATGTTTGCCCCTCTGTAACTCCAGGTTTGCTAGGTCATTGCCGCCCTAAGTCCTAAGGGATGCTTTTGTACATTTGGAGTTTTGGACAGGAACCTACTAGTTATACTACCTGACACTCCTCCTGTGCCATCTAGACGGGTCTATTGATATGTATTGTTCTTTTTACACACATGAATCTCTACTTCATTCTTGGTCATCTGCGTTTCACTAGCCTAAGTGACACACAGCTTGGAGAGTAGATTATCAGTGTACTGTAGGTTCATTTAAAGAACCAGCAGGGAATAGACATAGACATGTCGTCTAAAATGTGTGTTAGATGTGGATTTACAGCATATAAGCGATAGGAATCTGTTCTTCACCAGTTGTTTGATGACACAGACACATTCCAAATAGCTTCATATTAGTTTGGTGGAATGTAGAGTTTCTTTTAGGTCAGTAGCAAATTAGATAACATCTCCACTCATTGCTTTTAACATTTGTTTTATGCTGCACAACAATTCATATAAGAATGAGTTAGCTACCCAAAAGGGCTTATATATATTTTCTTTAAAGAATATATTGTGACATTTCTTTTTTTATTTTATTTTTATCAATGCCATACTCATGTGACAACAACACAACTGGACAAAAGACACCAGACAACATAAAATGTTATGTTGTGTAATAACCATAAGACTATCTGCTGGTTCAGAGTCAAAGGAGATTACACACTGCAAAGTCCTGAGTGTTAATTTATTTAAATACATAAATAAAAAACAGTCTTATACACTCTCAGAGTTTAATGAATCCTCAGGATTTTGCCGTGCATCTTCCATGCACTTAAACTCACTGTGGTCCCTCTCTGTCCTCTCGTTAGATGTGAATAGTTCTGACAGCTGTAGGGAGTACATTTAATTCTAGCCTGCTACAGTACTGCATGTCCTGCCCTTTCAGATCCACTACACAAGTTGGAAAGGGGCGAGCATGGATCAACTTTTTTTCTTTTTTCTTTTTTTTTTAGTTTCATGTGATGCTCATTCAACAGTGCACCACGTAACGCCTGGGTTGAGCCCAGGCAAGGAGGTCTATATTGTTTCAATGTCTTTTAAATGACTTGAACATGTTCTTCTTACACAGTAAAACCCTCAGTATTCATGTATCCATTTGTAACTCAGAGGGTATACAAATGTAACCAAATGGACAACTACGTGTGCCTTTTGGTCACATGTGTACACTCTCAGAGATCAAATTAACAGAGGATTTATTGTATACTACAACAAAATGCTTGTTGATGGTAAATCCAGCCTCCATTGTTTGTATACTTCACTTTCAATGCTTCACCTTTTCTTGGGTTGCAGGTGATTGATGTTTTGTATTCAGTTAATATTTATGTGTATTTTCATTTTGTATGATTTTGTAGCAACTTGAATGTGTGATACAATGTATTTAGTTTATTAATTTATTGTTACTGCTATATTAACCACATTTCATAAATGTACCTTATTTTTTAATAAATTATGTTTGGAATGAATCTATGTTTGTCCTTAATTATTCCTCTTTCTTAATTCTTCTTTCTTTCTTTCTTTCTTTCTTTCTTTCTTTCTTTCTTTCTTTCTTTCTTTCTTTCTTTCTTTCTTTCTTTCTTTCTTTCTTTCTTTCTTCTGAACATTAAAGGAATGTTTCCATTTGCTTAAACTGGTTACTTTACTGATATATTGGATTGACCACACCAAAACACCACAAGCGACCCCATAACATTTTTAATTGGAGGAGGAACTGTTAAATCCTTGACCATCTGGATTATTCCAGCCTGTAGGCCTGCTGTAGCAATTTATTGGACATTGGAAAGTGAAGACAAAAACGTATCAACTATTATAGGCTACTAAATTAATTTCTCCACTGGTTGAAAATGTACGGTAACTGTCAAATGACACTATCCCACCTGCTGCATAGTGCACACACACCCATAACCCTACACCAGGAGTAGTGCGATAGCTCCCTCTAGTGACTAAACACACGAATATTACACAAAATAAAATGAGGAATTCCAAACATTTCCCACAGCTGCAGTGCCAGTGACCTTCCAAGGGCGAGGGCCAGGAGCCAGGGTCCTTGAAGACCCCTATACCCATTGGCCTTTGGCCTCTTGGTCTTGTTGAGATGAAGCGGTCTCTGAGCAGCATTCGATGAACTCCAAAATTGTCCTCACAGTAGTAGGTTTGATAATGGTAAATATAGCGCCTTTATGATACTTTACAATGTGCATTACATTCACAGCCGAGGAAACCATGCAAGTTCAGTGTCTTGCTCAAGGACACTTCGACACTATCTCTGTGAGCCCAGATTCGAACCAGGAACCTTCAGGTTCTCAAGTTCTCAAGCTCTACTGTACCACCTGTCCTGGGCCATTGCCGCCCCTTTGAGACTTGCAAGACTGAAAGAGTTAAGATGACTAATTTCCAGAGACATTCTCCAGTGCGAGGGACAGACTTGGAAGGATTCAGGTAAGGACCTCTATAGTGAGATGCCTTCAGGTAGTATCTAGGATTTCTCCCCTGGACTGATTTATTTGGAACAGACCAAAGGCTTTTCTTATTTACAGGTTGCTGTTGTTACAATAAGAAAACCTTGCTGAGATTTGCAACACATTTAAGTAATGTGGTGGTTCTGTGTTGTTGTGTATTATATCAAATGGTGGGAGGAAGCTTCATATTGAGTTATGGTGTGTCACAGAATTGAGAGCAACTATTTGGTACACTCCTACTGGTCCACCATAGAGAGTGTTTTACTAGTGTAACCTCCATCTAACCCTGCGTAGGAGAGTGATTATTTTTGACATACAGAAGCTGGTACTGCAGTTTCATTGTCATTGTACGAACATGAATCATCTTGAACATGCATAATCACTCCTGAAAATAATTATCAGCACTTTGCTAGCAGTCAACATGCCAATTTCCAACACTGACAGCCAATTGCTGGAAATGGCTGCTGTCAGTGTAGGCATACTGTATAATTTACCAAAGCAATATAAACTATAACATTAAATCTTATACACTTTTTCTTCACCTCTGCAGGGAATAGCCTAGACTGTATGTTTTTATAAGCCCCTTTGAGTTTTCTTTCGTTATAATGCTATAATAAATCATGATGTTTCGTGTCTTCATTGGTGCTTCGTTATTATAGGTGGTGTCACCTGAGTTAATCATTAATTTCTCTACTCTATTGGGTCACCACTGCAGCAGCACTATTTGCAGGAAAGGACGATGGAGAGGCTCATAGCCTATTGTGTTGGTGCCAGCAAAATTCTGTGTGCACTGGTGGTAGGTACGCTAAAGTGGGAATTGAAACTAGGCGAGCAGGTGAGGTTGTGACACAGGTATGCAAATCAAACAGAGACAGATGAGAACTAATCTTACCTTCTGTCGTTCCAGTCTCTATCTCTGTTGCAATCTAATAGCAATTTGCATCAAAGCCCAGACACAGATGTAGTTCCTCCATGACTTGAGACTCGACCTAAATCATGACAATGGTAATGTACAATTTTATATGATATTTTTGTCGACACATTGTTTGTGTCGTTCCACAGGTTGAGAAGGAAGTGGGCAAGTGTGTTTCTGACCACATATAACAGACCAGTTTAGACTGTGAATGATGATGATTTTGAAATGGGATTTCTGTAAGAATTTCTGATAATTAGTGTTGCAGATTTTCTCCACTAAAGTTCTTTCTTTAGAACTTTAGTGGAGAAAATCTAATTTACTGCACTGACAGATTGGAAAAAATATATAACACGAGTAGCCAACGTTTAAAATTTGCTACCACAGTAAATAATGTATTTGGAGGTTATAAATTCACATTTTCTCACTAGCCTACAGTTGATATAATACTTGGGAAGTCATGTGTGCTGGAACTTTGTCTATTTGTTGTCAGTTGGGATAGTTATATGGTGGCTTAATTATGTTTACCATCTTGTTACTCAGATGGGTGCACTGTTTATCTTCCCTGATTTACCATGGAAGTCAACAGGATAAATAGTTACTGTGGGTCTATTCCATATAGTGCATCTTTTCATCCAAAAATATTTTTGTTGGCCAATTCCAAGGATTTAGTTTGAGCATTATAAAAAAAAGATATACATCTGACCTTAAACTGCGGTGCTGAAAGGGAATTGTTTCCCTGTCTGGGTTTCATAATCCTTTCTTTTAACAATGTAAAAGCTGACTTTTACGGATGATCTTGGCTTCTATGTTCATTAATTCAACTGATATCACACAGTATTTTATTATTATTTTTAAACCATTTTCTATATAATGTAGATTAGGCCTATGTGTGAGGACTCAACTTTGTGCAAATTCTAAATTATTCAATATTTGAATGATGGTAGCCTACTCTGCTTGTTTGCATAAGATAATTGTCATTGTTGCACCACTTTTTCCTTTCCCCGGCCTATACCGCCTGAAGGCTTTCTGGGCAAACAAGAAATAGTTTGGATGGCACAATTATTTTACAACATAGTACGGTATGCCTACAACATATACCAAACAGGCTACAACTCTTAGAGTTGTTGTTACAGTTTGAATCAAATGGCCAGAAATTACAGCTATACAGAAATCTCTCTCTCTCTCTCTCTCTCTCTCTCTCTCTCTCTCTCTCTCTTCTTCTACATTACTTCTAAAATGTCAGTTATGTCAGTTATGGTAATATTAATACTGTATGGTTGTGTGTGCGTATGCCAAAGTATGGAGGATCATTTTTCATTCATTCACTATTTACCATATCCCTTTCGCACCTTGTTTGTCCCTCTACAATCATTTACATTGCTACTTCCTCTATGACCATTGCTTGTGAGAACGGTGCCGACACCACTTCCTGATTCCACTTTATCGTCGTCATTATGAAATAACAAACTACATACCCCTCCCCTAAGGCCTAAGCCATGGATTTATACTGTAGTTACACTCTTTTTTTCCACTATCTGACCTTCACCACAAAGCAGCCATTGACAGCTGTAACACTGGTCTGAGGCCAGGCTGACTATACTGAAGATTAACTTCATATAAATGTTCATTTACCAAAAGAAAATACTACTCATACATGTACACAAGAAACACATTACAGTGTAATGTGTTTCTCCCATCTCTCTCCTCCTCCATCCATCCCTCCTTCAATCTCTCTGCCTCTCTGATGTTTCTCTGTTTCAGAACTTCTTTGGGAAACTGAAGAATCTGTAAGTACAGTAGCAAAAGTCATTACCTTTACTGCCTTCTGTGTGGTTTTCTATAGGCAATAGGCTACTTTATTTGTCTGAGAGTGGAAAACATGGTGGAGTGTTGCAGCATAATGGCACCAGTCTGTTTTAAATTGAGCTGGTGCCAGTCCTGCATGGAACAACACAAGAGACGTTCCATATGGTACTGTTGTTGTAGTAGTAATAATAAAACAGTGCTGTATTATGTCCTACCAACAGTCATTAAGACATGCAAATCCCTTGACTCCTTAATCAGCTCTCAAAGGTCACCTACAGACGGCTGCAATTCGAAACTGGCCCCTGTAAAATCTGAATCCCCCACCCACCCCTTTTTCCCCTCACTACCGGTATATGTTTTTTTCCTGTTTTTGGCTAGTGTATATTTATTTGTACGTCTCTAAATGTTATGTTGAATTGAACATGGTGGATCCTACCCTATTATACAAATGAAACGTGTTAACGTATGTAGACATGTCAATACACTGTGGATATGCCACAACAGTTTCACTTTCACTTCTCAGGACGTCCGCACACATTTAGCAACGTCACACCTCTACCTGTCTCACTTCTCTACCTGTCTCACCCCTCTACCTGTCTCACCTCACTGCGTGTCTCACCTCTACCTGTCTCACCCCTCTACCTGTCTGGCCGCGGGGACAGGGTGCTAGGCTGAGTGGCCCAAAGGGTTGCGAAATTCTAGTTGTAAACAAGTGTAATGCTTTATGGTGTCGTCCACAGTTAACAGTTTTGTATTGAGTTGTGCTTGAAATGTACTGTAATTCTCCAATCTGTACACTTATTAAATCAATCAATCAATTAATCAATCAATCAATAAATCATGTATATTGTATCCTCCTACTCTCAGTCACAGTGGGCCCCCAGCTCCACCCAAACGGATAGGTGAGATTCAATTGTCTCTTCATTCCAAATAAATAAATAAAAGTATGGTAACTTGTTTATATTTTGTATTGAATTGTAATGACTCTCTCTCTCTCTCTCTCTCTCTCTCTCTCTCTCTCTCTCTCTTGCTCTATCTCTGTATTCTTATTGCAGATAACAATGCTGGGTATGGCTGGCCAGAGGATGAATTTGTAAGCAGCTTTGACATCTTTGCTGAAATTGTGGTTTCATCATGGAACAACCCATCATTGTAAATGACTGTATTTTGTATGTCCTTATGGCAGGATGAGGAATATGGGGGGGATACATATGAAGCACCTCCCTGCGAGCCTGATGTAAAGATGCCGTCTAGACAAGTGGAAGAGAATGTTTATTTGGGTAAGAGCACTGCAGCTAGTCATTCATTAGTTCATCTGTACTTTTACATCTAAGTTTTAGGTTAACAATATGTATGAATACAGAGGAGTTAATTGGTGACAATTGGCTATGCAGAGAGGACATCCAATCCTGTTCCCCAGAGGCAAGCTGCCCCTCCCCCGAGACCAGCCAAGGTGACACCGATGGGAAAAGTCTTGGTAAATAAAGTTCACTGCAGTATTCTTTCTCTCAACTTTGTGGTCCATGACATCGCACGGTTGTCTATCTTATCTGTGTCATTAAAGTTTAATGATTCACAAAACCTTAGATGAACTGACCATGTTTCGCTCACATAGAAACAGCCATCACAGCATGATTCTGAAGAATTCTACATTGATCCCAGCTTCAAGAAACGTAGGTCTACGTTTCTTTCATTAAACACTATTCTTTTGTGTTGTAGGTCTATGTGAAAACATACATTTTCTAAGATTAGCTAAGACCCAAATGTTTCTAGAACATCTTCATGACTTTCTTTGTCAACATCTTGTGTGCATTGTGCAGCCCAGCTTTACGAACTTGACGGCTGATGCTTCCATTCCTTTAACTCCTACCACTTTATGCACTCCTCTTCCCTCACAGCCCCTGAGATAGACAGGAAAGAGAAACCAGGGAAGAAATCATCCCCCAGGCGGATGGCCCCTACTGTCCTACCTGCTCCATCACCTGCTCCTGCCCCCCAGGCTGAGGAAGGTACTCGCCATGTAGCACTGATCGATTGAGTGATTGAATACTTTAACATTTTGCAGGACAGTTCAATACAGTTCAATACAAGGTCACCTAAGAGGATTTAACCCAAGAAAGCCCATGGCTTCCATTGGGGTCCTTCATAGTCGATTCACAGAAACATTTAATGACATTACAAATATACAGTACTATGAGTTTTGACTTTTTCCTGGGGACAGTTTGAAATTGCAGCCACCTGTAAGTGCTCTTTGGGCTGAACCTAATTAGTGGAGCTCCCTCTGGTGTTGTAATTGTGGACACTGTTGATGTTTTGGAAGAGGTTTGACAGGTACACGGGTGTCTTTATACTAGTGTATTAGTGTAGCCGTATCTTGGAAACCAGGCACATTGCAGAAGTTGCTGTACTCTGTCCCAACATATCAAAATGAGTAGGGGTAAGGAGATGTAGGAGTAACGCCAAGCAGTAGCCTGATCAGTTTGTTTTGGGATGTCTGGAGTCTTGTTTTAAGGGCCTTTGTGGTGCTGTGGTACCATGAGATGTATATGTTATGCATAGTCAAAGCAACCTTGAATGATTCCTCCTGTTAGAGTCCTCAATGTACTCTTAATGATCAGTGAGGAGATCCTGAACAACAAATGTGTTCTTCGGTTGACATCTTAGATGAAGGTGACATCTAAGATGGAACCCAGGTAGGTAATTTCATCTTTTCTTGCTATAACATTGTCACCTACTTAAACTGTGAAGCCGTCTGCCTTGATGAGGTTTCTATTTGACCCAAAGATAATGGATTCAGTTTTCCCAGGTGTAATGATAGTTTGTTATCAGCGAGCCAGGTGCAGATTCTACCAAGTTTTTCAACCTGCAATTTGTCCCTGTCCGAGACAAGCAGAGTCGAGTTATCCGCGAACAAGAACAAATTGCAGTCAATGCAATCAGGCTGATGTCATGTTGTTGACTTATATTAGGAATAAGAACAATAAAGGCCCTAGTATGCTTTCTTGTGGAACGGCCACAGCTCAATGGGAGGAGGTGGCAGTGTTCTCTCCTCCCCAGGTAGGATTGCACCCAGCTCAGAGCTCTCTGATGTGCTATGAAAACCAATTGCTTTTGGCTTCAGTCAACTCGCTTATTATTCACCCATGCTATGAATGAAGACATTTGCTACACAAAACTATGATGACCAACACAGTAACAGCTTACCATCCATCACTGATCAAGTAGTTTGTCTTACTCACTTAATTACATCACCACTAGGGGACACTATAACCCAATGATAGCTGACTTCAATCTTTCTTTCCTCTCAGATGTATATTTGGATCCAAATGAGGGCGAGGTGAGCATTAGTGACAATTACTAACTTATGTGCCAGCACTTTAACTGGAGATATTAATGTTGATGGTGATCCTTTTGCTTCAGGGAGAAAATGATGACCTGTATCTAGAGCCAACAGCTGGTAGGTATCCCATTTCCCTTGTTTCAAGTCTTTGTGGGAACATTTATCACTAGGACATTGATTGCAAGATTTAAGCACAGTCCTTGATACATTCCTTTATTTTTCTACCCTTTAGCTTGCCCTCCTGTCATGCGGGGGCCAATGAGGATGCCTCTTCCTTCCAAGACAGTGTCTGTCCCGTCCCTCGTACCCTTGTAAGTACATCGCAATGAATAAATGATATCAATGACAATGATCTCTTACTACCACTGGTCAGAGAATGAAGGAAACAAGTCACTGGAAACATAATCCCTCCAGACAGATTCAGAGCTCTGCAGCTGAATCTGTCAGCAACTCCTGTTACAACTTGTAGAGTTTGTTTGTTAGTAGGACTGTAAACAAAGACGCACCACCGGAAGAGGATGGGTGAAGCAGAGTGAGCGGGGTGACATCCGGTCTTGCTGATGTGGGCCGGTACCCACAGATGCAAATTCAAAGGAAAATGTTTTCCTTGTTCCTTGTTTTTTTTTTTTTTTTTTTGACCGACGGGTTGCCAGATTACTTACTGTAAACATAAATGCAAATATTGCACATGAGCAGATATGTCATTATAACTACATGCTATAAAGAATAACCTCCTCTCTTCTCTGCTTGTAGGATGAAGCCTCCTGTTCCCAGGGCTAAGTCTGTGAGTTTCTTCATTCACGTCTCGCCCCTTTAACCACTGAATCAATGCACCTTCCTCATTTAAAGGAACCCAATGAATTGGAATCAGGAGATTTCATTAGTCTGGTGAATATACAGTAGTATTAAAGTGTGAAACTGGTTTATTTCACTGGTGTGATGCCACCACGCCCCGCCTACTGCACTTTGTTGTGCATCATGTCAGATCTACAAGATCACAACTCCTGATGTGCCTATTTTGGAGCCCCTCCTACATCCAGCTTTTGGTTACTGTCCACAAACTTTGTCTTAAACAAACATTAAATTCCTATTGACAATGAATGGAGAATTTTACGTCATAGTATCTGAGCAAATAGGCATAGTGTCTATTTTACATCATGATGATGTACGATAATAAGAGCGCCCCTCATTTCACACAGGTGTGATTTTTGGAGTGAGAGACAACTAA
The DNA here is from genome assembly GCA_900323375.1 of Benthosema glaciale. Taxonomy (NCBI): domain Eukaryota; kingdom Metazoa; phylum Chordata; class Actinopteri; order Myctophiformes; family Myctophidae; genus Benthosema; species Benthosema glaciale. The sequence continues at coordinate 12,634 of OOFJ01031144.1, forward strand.
AGTATAAATCAGACATTATTACTCTATTGATTTATCGCTTTCTCTCCCACAGAGTTCTTCCTTCAATGAAGTAAACGCTGGTAAGAACACCTTTGTGCATCAAAAATAACTCATGCCTAAAAACACATCGCAAGTCATGATGATGATGGTGATGGTGATGGTGATGGTGATGATGAACATCTGCTGTTACACCAGTTCCTCCTCTAGATGTGAGACGCTCAACATTTCCTGCGTTTCCTTCGAAACTCCCTCCGCCAACCCCTAGTGCTAAACCCCCCATTCCATCCAGCCTGAAGGAAGCCAAGCCCAGGTAAGAGAGAGACAGAGGGCAGTACTATCTGTCCGAAACGTTGGTCTCTCTGTGTCCTCATTAAACTTTGTGCATTGGCAGCTATGAGTGTGCGGCTATACAATTTTTTTCATTCTGTATTAACTTTCCTGTTGGCTGGCACCTCACAAGGACCGGTGTGCTGTGCATCCTGTTTGCTTAAGAGAGAGTCAAGCACACGCTGGAGGAAATATCTGCATTCAGTGTTACTCTAAGTCAGTGTCTAATACTTTGTTTCAGCCCACCACCCCCTCCAATAGAGGCTAAGCCAGGAGGTAAGCACATACAGGATTACACATCCTACTCTAATAGATTTCACATTTTTTTTTTTTTATCAATTGTTTTTATTCATTATATCACAAAAACAATGCAATTATACCAGCAAAACATAGGGCACATAGATGCAATGTGAATGAAAGATGTTACAAAAACAAAACATCAGTATACATACATACAACACAATACACCTTACGCACATAGGTTGAAAATGTTTTGAAAAGACTATGTCAGAGAGTAAGGTTTGACTAAACAGGGTCAATGTTTACTCTTCAGTATATTCCTTCAAGGATTCAATGGCCTTTATTGTCACCTGTACCTGTAGGCCTACACATACAATACAATATTGGTAGTGAAATTATTGTACTTACAAAATATAGTGTGGATAACAATCAAATAATACCAATAGCACAGTTACATACTGTAGGCTGCTGCATGTGGTGGTGGTAAAATTATTATAAAGTGCAGTATAATACTGCAAATTGGCAACACATAACAATATACAAAATGTGATATAATCTGTGTAGTCCATTATCTGTAAACAGTACAGTCTATATCAGAATTGTTATGGCCTGATGATAGAAACTGTTCCTCAGCCTTTATTGCCTTTGCAGGTGGATCGAAATTCTAATGTGTACATCTCAAGCCAATATACACGCATGCACGCACACACGCACACACTTTACAATCCTACAAGCAAAGAAAGGCTGTCCAAGATCATTAGTGTCAAACTAATTGTGGTGGATGTATTGGTAAATAGTATTTTATACAGTACTCTAAGCATTATTAACACTTTTGCTGTGTACTTATCACACACCCTTTTTTTGTTTAATCTGTACATTTCAAGTTTCACCTACTGGTATGAAATCTACAAAACAGTCAGGAAATGAGGTATGTTTTTTTTTCCCATGCATCTCATGTACAAGAATGTTTATACATTTTAGCACTGGTACTGTGTGTTATGATTTCTACTTTGTTGTGCACTGTGCATCATCTTTTATGATTTACTGTACAGGACAGAGAGTGGTTTGCCCGAGACTGTGATAGGAAGACTGCTGAGGACCTCTTACTTAGAGTCAATAAGGTACACCGCATTATGTCATTATATGAGGGATTCTCTGTCCCTTTGTCCTCATTTACAGAGAGCCGCTGTCTAATTTTACGCTAAAATGAACAACTAATGGTGTGAGAGTAATGTCAGCCATAATTAGCTTTTATTTCCTACCAAGGAATACACATTGGGCTATAGCAAGGCTCTGCTTTGCAGAGAAAGAGAGAATTTATGTTTGCGTGCATGTACTGTATATATGTGTGTGTGTGTGTGTGTGTGTGTGTGTGTGTGTGTGTGTGTGTGTGTGTGTGTGTGTGTGTGTGTGTGTGTGAGTGCGAGTGTGTGTGAGTGTGTGTGTGTGTGTGTGTTTGTGTGTGTGGGGGTGC
>OOFJ01031151.1:0-11039 GCA_900323375.1 Benthosema glaciale
GTTTCTAATGATCAAAAATCACAAAATAGACACCAAGTTTGCAAAAAAAAAAAGATAAAATTAAGGTAGGCCTAAGTAAAACAAGATTTCAGATAGTCGCCATCTTTGAGATATGCAAAATTGAGGTTCACCCACACCCAGTCATAAAGATAAGCATTCCAACATGTTTCTAATTGCCAAAAAACATGATTTAGACACAAAGTTTGCATTCATAGCTCATCTGGTTCAAAAGTTCTAGAAAAAATCTTTTTCAGGTGGCGGACTGGCAGCCATATTGGATTTGGCCACTATGATGACCCAGACTGTTGCTGGCTCGAGCACGGATTAAACAATATTCTGAAAATTTTGAGCGCCTCATAAAATGTATAGCTCCAACGGTTTAGAAGTTAGAGCCATGTTTGAACTAGCGGCCATTTTAAAAAGGGTGTGGTCATTTTCGGGTATTTCGTCCCGGATAGAGAATTAGCCATAGTTCCCATGTTGTTCGCGGTGGTCATATTAGCCAAAAACTGTTGAGATATTCTCTCCTAAATGAAGTGCATACTGTACATATCTTATCCAGGTCCTCTACTAGTTTTCTATTCTGTCTTTTCTTTTTTTTGGATCCTGAAAAGTTTTGGACATATGGGGCTAGAAATTTCGTCTCCAACGCAAGTCAGCCGCTGCCCAAAAATGGTGCTTGTTAAGTCCCTTAATGGTATTTTGGTGCAGCGTCGCCAGCTATTTATTATGCCGACGCCGTTATCTGCGCCTGGAGGTGTGGTCATGGGCGTGTTGCCTCTTAAGCGAATGCCAAATCAGTTTGTGGAGCGATGCGCGGAGTGCACTGGAGATGTCCACACTGAGCGCAGCAAATGCCCAAAACTACTCTTTTCTTTTAATCAGAACTCGCTAATTTCTTACATTTCAAAGTGCTGTGTGATCACCATATATCGATCTTTAATTTGCTATATAGAATGTGCGTGTAGGTTGTCCCTACGTAACGTTAGCAAGCGAAACTTACAATTCGGGAAATCGGTTTATTCCGATTGACCGACAACTGCCTGTCAGATGATGATCTGCTCCTTTTGCTGTTTTTGAATTTGAATCCTGAAAAGTAACAGTTTTGGACATTATAAAGTCTCCACCCGACAATATTAACCTCATCGTGATAGAACCCCCTTTTTCTTCCAGGTGGATTCAGAAGAGCCCGTGTTTGAGGCCGTGCTGAACTGGGTCAAACACAACCGGAAAGAGAGGGAACTGTGTCTATCCGACATGCTGGCGTTTGTCCGGATGCCTTTACTAACCCCCCGCTACATCACAGACATCATCGACTCCGAGGTGAGTTTGTCCGGATGCCTTTACTCACCCGCCGCTACATCACATAAATCAACTGGTTAGTGTGTATGTTAGTGTTGATTTTGACAGCAAGTTTTGATTTAGTTTTAGTCATAGTCTTTTGAATCAAATTCCATTTTGTTTTAGTCATCTGAAGTGTAGTCTAGTTTTAGTCGACTAAATCTGCAGCTGATTTTGTCAACTAAAATGTTTTGTCGTGCATGGATGGCGTTGTAACCGTAATCCTGTGTCTAGGTGAGACATGATCTAGACACGATCAAAATGACTCGATAGAAGAGCAGGGAGATAATATGCAACGTATGTGCCACGTAATGTATGTGGTTCCTATGAAGCAGTGGCTTTGTATGTTTTTGAGGTATTGTCCGCAGGTAGATTTTCAATGAAGCATGTTCATTTTATTCCAGCCACTAATACGCTGCAGTCTTCCATGTCGAGACCTCGTCGACGAAGCCAAGAAGTTCCACCTGCGTCCGGAGCTGAGGAGTGAGATGCAGGGTCCTCGCACGCAGGCCAGACTAGGTACTGTTATGTGCTTTATATCACTAGTTCTCAATCTGTAGGACCCAGAGGGGTCCCCACATGTTTTTGGGGGTTCCCAGGATGACAGTGAAAGTGCCAGTTTGAGGGTCTATTAAGATCTTTTTAATACCAAAAGAAAGAAGTAATGAAAACCAAAAAAGAACATAATACTGCATCAAAAGTAATCAAACTAATACAATATAACTAACTGGTCACACATCGCCAGATTGTCAAATAATGTTAGAAAGAGTCAAAAACTGAAAATAGCGGATGTACAAGCTTCACAACGCCTCACAATTGTATTTATGGAACGGGTCAAACAAAATGTAATCCCTCAACTCGGGGTCGGGGGGTCGCCAGTTCAAATATGATTATTTTGGGCGGTTGCGCCCTAAAAAGGTTGAGAACCACTGCTTTATATGAGGAGTGAGATGCAGGGTGCTCGCACACAGGCCAGACTAGTTGCTGTTACTGTCCTTTATATATAGCATGTTCTCTCCTCCGCATCATCAGCGCCAATATCCTAGGTGGGGTTAGCTAAAAGGCCTTTCTGTGTGGAGTTTGCATGTTCTACCCATGTCCCCTAGGGTAGGTAGTGGTACCTTCACAAATAAACTGTGATTAGTTTAGATACACAGAGGGAGACCTACATTTTTTTTAAACGCTTGATTAATGCGTTAAAAGCTATAAGCAATATTATGTATTATATTACAGTGTCATTGATGTAAGAATATATTTATTATCCCTATTTTCCAGGTGCCAAAGAAGTTCTGTTGGTAATCGGAGGGTTTGGCAGCCAACAGTCCCCCATAGACATAGTTGAGAAATATGATCCTAAAACCCAAGAATGGAGCTTCCTACCTGTAAGTACAAATATACACTATATCGTTGGTGTCGGGCAGAAACCTTGTATCTCCATATTTGAAATCGTCTAGGATTCCAATTCCTTAATGGTTCTCTTTAACGATTCCTATAGGGGGTTCCAAATGGACCCTCACAAGTCTGTAACTCTTGAGAGTGTACACATCGAACCAAATTGACCCTTACAGGTATGTAACTCTGAGAGTGTACGAATGGAATCAAAAGGACATTAAGGGTCTGTAACTCTTGAGAGTGTATGAATCAACCATGTATGAATCAACCATTTGATTCCATTTGTACACTCTTAGAGTTATGGCGGCCCTTGAAATTCAAAAGAGAACCGCCGGTATTGTAATTGTATAGCATATACGTGAAGTCCACATAGAGCGTTGCAGTCCCGCCCCTTGCGAGGGCACCGGAACTGAATTTCCCATTCATTTTCCATAGATGTTTCAAAAAGTATTTATTTAAAGACCTTTAAGCTTCGGACAAATAAAATATGTTGGATCCACTTCCCCCGGTTCCGGATCCTAACACTCTATTTGACAGCAGTGATATGTTTAATATAAATATCAAAGCTTGTTGCTGACAGTGTTGATTAACCGCCCCGCCCTGGTGCTTTCTGCAGAACATCGCACGGAAGAGGCGCTATGTGGCCACAGTGTCGCTCCACGACCGTGTGTACGTGATCGGAGGCTACGACGGCCGCTCGCGCCTCAGCTCTGTGGAGTGTCTGGACTACACGGCAGACGAGGACGGCGTCTGGTACACCGTGGCCACCATGAACGTTCGCCGCGGCCTCGCTGGAGCCACCACGCTTGGAGGTGAGAGGAGGTTTTCATTGGTCGATTGCTTATAGAAATATAAACGGCAAGTGGTTTTCAACAGGTGGTCCGTGGACCACTGGTCCCTGACCAGGCATTTAGTAATGTAGCAAAGTGAAGATTTTGTATTTTCTTCCACGCAACAGTGCACTAAACTTGTGTACACCGTTCTGTGAGAAGTGTATGTTGTCAGTTACTGGGATGTCTGAGGTTAAGAAATTCCACAGAAATGGGATTTAGAATCTCAAGAAGGGTAAGTGTACCAGCTTGCCTGATTGAGTCATTATTCTTAGGAAATGTGCCTGTGTCTGCTTTATCAGTAGCCTAATCAGTTAACCTGAGTTTAATGGAAGGTTGGATAATGTAAGAGAATGGAATAAGTCAGGGTAACCGTGGGATAGGAATAGATTAGTGGCTCTCAAAAAAGAAAAGGAAAAACACACCTGCAGGCCTAGTTGCCTATTGTGCCATGGGCCACTAGTGGTCCGTGGACCATCGGTTGAGGAACAGTATGTATTAGACGGGGGGTGCATTGCATAGCAAGTGTTACAAAAGTACTAATGTTATATCCCATCCCAACACAACAGTGGTCCCCAGATTGATTCTTAGTCAAAGTGGTAATAAGGTAGCAAGGTCAATTACTAGTATAACATAATAGTTAATGGATTCAGAGAAAAAAAACGCTTTAAGATCGTCTTATTTTTGTAAGCTGTTATCCACCATCTAGCAGCGTTCCCGTCACCTGGCGTACGTGCCCTGACGTTCAATCTCAACACGTGGCGTGAGCTTGTAGATATGCTACAGTCACGATTTTCACGATCTAAAACAACCTGAAAAGATTGAGAAACACTTACAAATTCTACAAAAGGTGCCCAGCTCTGTTTCTAGAGTGTTTAGTTTTGTTTCTGCACAGACATGATCTACGTGGCAGGAGGCTTCGACGGCAGCCGCCGGCACACCAGCATGGAGCGCTACGACCCCAACATCGACCAGTGGAGCATGCTGGGAGACATGCAGACCGCCAGGGAGGGGGCGGGGCTGGTGGTGGCCAGCGGACTCATTTACTGTTTAGGTATGTCTCTCTGTCTGTGTATTCCTACAATATTTATTGATGCATGGCTACTGCATGCCAACGACGAACCTCTGCCCCGAATTTTCCAGAATGGCCTGAGGCAAATTTTCACATTTTTCTCTATAACTGCACCGATCTGCGTAAGACTTTGCATGAACAAAGGAAAAACCTTTGACCTGCATTTTTCACATTTTGTGTGTGTGTACGTGCGCGTGTGTGCGCGCGTGTGTGTGTGTGAAGCCAACCTTTATAACTCAAATCTTTGTATTAAATCGTGAATGTCATTGTTCTTGAACCACAGGTGGCTACGATGGATTAAACATCCTCAACTCTGTGGAACGGTATGACCCACACACAGGACACTGGACCAGTGTCACTCCAATGGCCACAAAGAGATCAGGTGGGTTTATTATTTGTGCTGTGCAACCTAGTACTTACCGGGAAGAAAATGTACTTAAGTAACATTTTAAAGGTATTTGTACTTTGCTTGTAGATTTTGATTATTACTACAAAACATACATTAACCACTTCAGCCTTATATACGTTTCACCATTTGAAAATTGCTGATCTATAAGCTTGTAGATCTGCTATTTTCAAAAGATTTGTATACATGTGAAAACTTGAAACAGAACGTTCTGCATAATGAGTACTTTTACTTTTCGTACTTTAAGTACATTTTGATGTCACTACTTTTGTACTTTTACTCAAGTACATTTTGAATTCTGGACTAGTAACAGAGTACTCCTACAGTGCAGTATAGGTACTTTTACTTAAAGAAAATGTGCTTAAAACCTAAATTGCCACATTTGTTAACAACTTGAAACCCCAGCAATTTGTGTAGAGTGAAATAAGAGCTTTTTTTACATGTCCGTTCCCTAGTAGAATAGTATAGTCTGGAAGCAGTAGAGAGGGTTTGAGTGGTACTGAATTTGTAGTTTAACAAAAGCTACCGTAATTCATCCTAGTGACAACTTATTTTTTTATCACAATAAACAACGATTATTGTCCCATCCCTACACCTGACGGCAACTACATCATGGAAGAGCCTTTACCACTAGGCTAAACAGCAGGGCAACTGGGTTGGACTTTAGTTAGACGAATGCATAATAAAAAGTAATTCAATGTCCACAGTGTTGCATATTATACGTTTTGGATATGCCAATCCATTTATTGATAAACATCCACTTTTGGAAGTTATTGTGTGCAACTTGATCCGATTGGCTGTCGATCTGTTCCAGGGGCGGGCGTAGCGTTACTCAACGACCACATCTACGTGGTGGGGGGCTTCGACGGGACGTCCCACCTGGACTCTGTGGAGGTGTACAACATCAGAACGGACTACTGGACCACCGTGGCCAGTATGACCACCCCTCGCTGTTACGTAGGAGCCACCGTGCTGCGTGGCCGCCTCTATGCCATCGCTGGGTAAGACTAGAGATGTGTTACGTAGGAGCCACCGTGCTGCGTGGCCGCCTCTATGCCATCGCTGGGTAAGACTAGAGATGTGTTACGTAGGAGCCACCGTGCTGCGTGGCCGCCTCTATGCCATCGCTGGGTAAGACTAGAGATGTGTTACGTAGGAGCCACCGTGCTGCGTGGCCGCCTCTATGCCATCGCTGGGTAAGACTAGAGATGTGCCCATATTGATTCTGATACCGATACCGAGTACCCAACTGATACCAGTGTGTACATTTAAAAATAATCTAGACAGTGGTTCTCCAAGTGAGTGAGGTCCAGGGACCCTCTGGGTTCCTTGAGGGGGTTCAATATAGACCCTGATAGGTCTGTAACTATGCAGGGGTTAACAATATAAATGGTCCGGATTCACATCTAAAAAGTATTCATCCTAATAGTTTTTAACCTGGAGAAAGAGGCTCATAGATGCAATGTTAAGAATAGAGCCCTGTACAAATATTTCTACCTCCTAATAATGGCAGGCAAGCAGAAAATCTAGATATTTCTACATTCTGATATCCAATCTGAATGCGGTACATTTATTTAGAATCATATTCATAAAATAATTTAAATAATAATGAATAAATGAACATTTGCTTTATAGAAAATATCACTGTAATTGTTAACTTGTTATATGGAATCGGTAGCACCCCAAGCAAGAGGTTTTTGCTTGGGGTCTCCAGTTAAATTTATTTTGGGGGGTCGCGGCCAGATAAGGTTGAGAACCACTGCTTTATTCCATGAGAGTAGCACAGTCCTGGTGGTTGATCTGTGTTTCTCTGGTCTGCAGGTACAGTCCTGGTGGTTGATCTGTGTTTCTCTGGTCTGCAGGTACGACGGCAACTCCCTGCTCAGCAGCATCGAGTGCTACGACCCCGTGATCGACAGCTGGGAGGTGGTCACCTCCATGGCCACGCAGCGCTGCGACGCAGGCGTGTGCGTCCTGCGAGAAAAGTGATCTTCGTGCCAACGACAAATGACGACCTTTTTTTCTAAAAGAAGTTCCGTTGCAAGTAGTTGGTTCAAGGCAGCTAGACGTGGTTTAACGTACCACTAAAAAAAAAACAGAGCCACAGACTGGACGACGTCGTTGCTCGGTGATCAGTATGCAAAACAAGCTGAGTGGTGGGTTTCTCTCTCAGCTGGACAGTGAAGCCTTTCCCAAAACGATGAGCTAAAAGGAAGCATCAACCACTGCATGACTCTCTATGGTGGTACCTGTTAGTACTTGCTCTGTCTAAATGATACTCTGTCGCACGAACAGGGAGGGTGTAAGTGATGTTATCTTTTGTTAAAAAATAAGTGTTAAGTAGCTCCATATTCGGATAGTACTACTCAGTGTTTGTTCAGTAACAGGGGTCTCTCACTCAATCCACGTCTGAAAATGTATTTTCTATTTACTAAAGAGCTGTATCTTTAGTAAACAGAAAATACATTTTCAGTTCAGGATATCAATTTTGTCTAACCAGGAGAGATTTTCATGATAAAAAAAAAGATAAGCAGATCTACAAGCTTGTCGCACGGCACTCTGTGCCAGGCTATGAGCTTGTAGATCTGCTAACAGCTAAAGTATAAAATAATGGTTAATGTGGTTTAATGCTAAACTGACACAGATGCCTTAATCGGTTAAAGGAAAACGAGCAGAAAAAATGTGGACACTATAACATTTAAGCTGATGAACGGGGTTCTCTCTCCTGAGGAAGGAACTTGGTGTCCCTATTGAAAAGAGCTGGGGAGACACCAGCTGTTACTGAACAAACTCTCCAGTCTAGAGCAATGATTACTCAATCGGAATATAGAGCCTTAATTGTTTTAACAAGAACAGTTTTTGTTTCAAACCACCAAAATATCACTCGCAGCACCTCGAAGGTGAGCGACACCATCGCACTGCAGACTATAGGGCGTTACACAACGGGAGCGTTAAAAGGTGCCTCTAGTTAATTTTCAATGAGACCTGCGTTTTGTGCTGAGAAATCGCGGGGCGACAACGCAAGCGTTTTTACGCGAGAGTGGTCCCGTGAATTTGTCGCGCGCGTGCTCGTTTCGTGCACACGCCCACGTTTTTATTTTTAACGCTCGCGTCGTCGCGCCCCTCTTGAGCAGTCCTGTTGTTGATCCAGGCGGAAACGCCTGCGTTTAACGCTCCCCGTGTGTAACGCCCTTATGAGTTTAGCTCGACTCATTTTACCTGTGAGATTATCAGTTCATTTCTGTCTTTAAAAAGTGCAATATATTATATTTTTAATCGTTTGGAAAACAAACACAAAAAAAAGACGGAGAAACCGGACACTCCGCTTTGCTGCTACAAGCCTTACGAATGAATCCCTCAACCTCCATCCACCAGAGCAGGGGTCTTCAATGGGGGGGTCCGGGACCCCTAGGGGGTCCTCGGAGTTACTACAGTGAGGTGCCAGACTAGCCCAAGTGCAAGTTTCCCAAGTATTGAGGGTTTAAAGTGCTTAACTGACTGAAAATATACGTTAAGCTATCTATGAAAAAGTTGAATATGCACAACACCATTTTATACAATATGGGGGTCCCTGTGTCCTGTCTCTTGCCTCTCGGCTAGGGGGTCCTTGGCCTGAAAGCATTGAAGACCCCTGCACCAGAGAAAACCGCATCCGTGTTGCCTCCCCATCCTGACTGTGATGATTGTTGCGTTTCTCTTCTCAACGAGTGTTGTTGTCCTATAGTCTTTGCAGAATCCATGGGTCAGTAATTCACTACCTTTTTGTAATTCTTTATGTAAAGTGCTTTTAGAATCCAATCACTTTAATAAAAAAAATGAAATCAAGTAAAATAATCGTTTGTATTGCTAACACTAGATCATATACAGTATTTAGAAGTGAGTTCATGTTAATGGTCGTTCATGGCAAGCACTATTACTTTTACTTTATGTATTTCCGGGACTGCATGCTAATGAACTTTTCAATCAACATGATTTCCTGTAAATATACCGGGTTTAGCTAGAATCTCATTTCCATCCGTAGTCCCACGTACAGAGGAAAAACAATATACAACTGCCTAGAAATAAAATACCTTACCTAATTCAACCCTTACCAACAACCTAAATGCCTACTAGTAGTATAAAGCTATACGGCCAAAGAAAATCTAAACCTATTTTTCGACACAAACAGCTGTTTAAATGGGTCCTGTTCTGTGATGATTGTTTTAACCTCAGAAGTGGACGAAGAGGAAGAAGACGCATTGGTGTGTCCTGTTGGAGATGGGTCCAATTATCATTATGGGAGGTGAATAAACAAGATGGGGGATGATGATCTGGGTCACTTCCAAAGTTCAAAGTTTATTGTTACATCTTGTGTACAAACAGGTACAGTAAAAGTTTGACAATGCAGCAGCATGGATAACGGCAAACAGCAAACAGGGATTTTTTTTGTTTTTGTCACATTACTATAAAGCCAATCATTTAATGACCAGCGGAGTCATTTAAATGCAGGTCAATTGAGTCTCCTACCAGAGACATTTAGCATCTTTCCGAACTATTCCTTTAAAGGGCCACTTCACCTTCTTTGCAACCAGATTTTACTTATTACTTATTTTTATGATGTATAGGACACAAGAAACACTACTGGGGTCTTTATGTGTGCAATATGTGTTTTTAGATATTTTAGTCATGGTGCCATGTTCATGACCAAGATATGTCATGAAAATGTGGACTCACCTCCTTCCTGGACTACAAGTCACACCTCCACACACTTGGACATAGAAAGGTACACGGATCCTCCTCTGGGGAGAATCCTCTCAAGAGAAGGCAAGCTTCCACGTTGGTGCTTCACAGAAGCTTCCACGTGCATCACAGTGTACAGACAGCGCAGGCACACTTGGGATTCCATGCGCGGCAGAAAGAAGCTGTCGGCCTGGCTTCTCTTCCGGGTTTTTAGACAGTTGGTGGATGGAAAATAAGGCCAGTGGAAGTTTAGATACCCAGAGCGAATGTTTGGGTCTGACAAGTACCGGAATAGATGTGCTGTGATTGGCCAGTCACACAATGCCTTCCGCACGTCCGGAGTACATCTGGGCCTTCCTGGTGGAAAGGTGAGGTCCAGGTCCAGGGACCATACAGATGACCATGATGCCATCTGAAAGTATTTTGTGCCAGGGACCCCCATACAAGTTTTATTTTTCTTTAAATAGAACTACAAGCTCACAACTTTGCTAGGGATCCCCTCTCGAGTAGCTACTAACGCCAGGGCTCACCCCACCCCACGTCAACCTCCCCGAAATAATCATATTTGAACTTGGGACACCCCAGAATAATCATATTTGAATTGAATAAAAGAAAAAAAAAATCTTATTAGTGAAAATACAGTGATGGTGTAACAAAACTAATATTTAGTGTTTTTATTTTTTACTTTAGTGGAGTATAGTCTTCAATATCCTACTTGTACTACTCCACATCTCGAATATTGTAACCTACTTTTTACTCCACTACAATTGAGAACCTTTACTTCTATGAACTCAGATTGGACCTACATTGGCTGGGTTTCCCAATCCATGGTATAAGCTCATGGTATAGCTCCATGGTGTTGCACATGCTCAGATGATGTCCTCTAGTAGGCCGCACATGAAGCCTTAAACACAACACCATAGAAATATGACAAACTAGAGCATAGGCTTTCATGTACGTATAAGGCCTCACATTGTGTGTGTGTGTGTGTGTGTGTGTGTGTGTGTGTGTGTGATTTAAATAGAATAACATTCGATTGTGGGTTAATAAATATGTATAGGCCTACAAGGAGGTTAAATGGGCCTGAGGCCTACGACCAGGCCTGGGGCCTGCAGCCAGGAATGAGGCCTACAGCCAGGCCTGAGGCCTACCAAATAATTACCCATAATAATAAAGAATTACATTTCAAAAAGTCAGAAATCACTTGACCCCCCAATTAAAAATGTTACTGTACTCCCCCTGCTTTGCTCATGAGTTGAAGCTCTTGATGGCTGTAGGG
>OOFJ01031162.1:0-12005 GCA_900323375.1 Benthosema glaciale
AGGCTTGACTTATTTATCTTAGAAAGCATTTTTTATGTAGACTCAGATAGCAGTTTATGTAGTCCTATAGCATTTCATGTAAACATAGCACTGTTAGTATATATGCATAGTATAAGTAAGCCTGTATAGTCTTTTCTACTGTGATGTTCTTAGCTTATGTTTGATTCACATTAACTACTTTGTATGTATATGATGTATTACCATGCTTTTATTTTGTTCTTGCTTATGTAAATCGCTCTGGATTAAGAGCGTCTGCTAAATGCCTAAATTGTAAATTGTAAATTGAGTGTAGAGTGTGCTGGCCCTGGGGTCAAAAAACCCTAGTTTCGGTTTTCGTATTTCATCGAATCAGGATGAGAGGGGCCTTCCTCCAATCATGAGCGGGGGTGGGCCTTGGTGCACGTTCTGTTGGCCTGTTGCACTTCCCCCACTGTAGAGCGTGTGCATGTGCACATCTTGTTACCATGGTGTACCGGGGGGGTTTCCAAATCACCCAAATCACTCAATTCTCCTTTAATTCATAATCCCACTAAAATACAAGCTTTCTTGTACACATTTACACCACCACACACCCAAATATCATTGTCATTTACTGACATTTGCTTGTTTGATAAACCATGACATATTAAAAGCGATAGAGGAGTTGAGTATCCCAGATATCAAGATGATTTGGGAGAGCTTTGCAAATGGTGCAGCGGTTTACCTCAATGATGTCTGCATTGGTCCGGCTCTCGTGAGGCTCGTTGTACTCTGTATATTTGAGCAGGACCTTGTCCATGTCAGTACTGGCGTACTGGAACAGCTTGTTGGAGTGGTTGAAGATGATGAGGGCGATCTCACAGTCACACAACACGCTGAGCTCGTAGGCCTTCTTCATCAAGCCAAACTTCCGCTTGGTGAAGGTCACCTGAGGGGAACAGGGGAGGGGAAACAGATGGCAGTGGTTGTCAAAAAGAAATATGTAAAGATGGTGCGCCTCAGAATAAATGGTCCACTGAGTGACTGTTGACAATTACACGTTTTAAAGATTAATTGTGAGTTTGTGACAGATGGATGAATTAATTCTGAATTACTGTTCTTCTGTGCTCATTCACACTTAGTTTCTCAGTTTGTTTTCTACGTTTCTCGCAGTTGCAACACGGTGCTAATGAGATGGATATTGTATCGCAGAATATGGATTCTATAAATATTCCTCACTAAGCCAATGTCAAGTTATTATCAGTATTCAGTACACTGGCCTGTAATTTGTGTGTTCATGCTCTGTCCAGTTAGGCCACGTTTGTACTTTGGTTTTAACATTTTTGGTTTGGTTGCAGTAATGTTTGGATATATATACAATGTACGTACGCACGCACGCACGCACGCATTGAAAAGAATATTTCAAATATTTCAAATATCTCTCCTTATTTTGCTTATTAGCAGATTATATTACATTAAGACACATAAAACTTTTGTTATTTAAGGTGAAAAAACTAACTTATTTCACTATTCACTTCACTAACTCCACTGTGTGTAAGCACGCACGCACGCACACTCTATAGATAGTTATAGAATTATAGTAGCTATATCATCATCATCATCATCCTCGAGGCATTGCACAGTATGGTTTTCTCGTTTAATTCGTCTGAAATGCAACATATTTCCAAACAGCACTTTTGCCGTATTTCTAGCTATTCTGAACAAAAGTCTGTCCAGCACTAAGGGAAATTAAATATCAATTGACTTTTGTCCAGAACACCATCTCATATTGCTCAATCGAAGGTTCATGGAGGCTCTGCGCACTTGTCATCTTCAACAAGTTGACACCATGACAAGACCCGCAAACTATTTCAGTGAGGGGCGGGGCTGCTCCATGTGGGCAGGGGCGTGTGTGTGTGTGTGTGTGTGTGTGTGTGTGTGTGTGTGTGTGTGTGTCACTGTTGCAATGCAGGGAGACTTTTCCACTAGGGAAGAGTCATAGGAGAACGTGCGGCTGGTATCATACCGCAAAAACAAATACTTCCAGTCAAACACTTAAACTCACGGCGGGTTCACATTACACGGTACACGTCGAAAATTAATTGCATGGGCATTATTCTGACAGCCGTAATATATACGTATGATGTGTGCAGGGGACTCACTTTGAATGGGCAGTTGTTTGCCACAATTTGTCGGGAACAATGAAAGGGAGCCAATGCCAATTCTATTACGGCTAAAAAGAACTTTATTGGTGTCCCTTCTGCTGCGTTACCGCAGTCACTCCTGCCATCAGTCACTTTCTTCACACAAAGCCAGCTACACTAAACTGCAGTTACTTTGTCCCCCTCATTATGCATTGCTATTCCTATTGGCCGGTCGCCAGTTGTTTTTAACACAGATCTTTCTACAATTTAGCCATTTAGAACTAGAAGATGTCAGAAATGACAGTAGCAAATGGAAACTAATGTAAGCAACAAACACAGTTAAATGGTGTTGCACAGATAGATGCTCATTCTCATTTGCTGAGCGGCTGTTTCTGCGAAGGTGCGGCGGGTATAAAATTCGACATTTCTAAAAGTGATATGACATGTCCCCAAATTATTACGCTTATGGTTTTGTGTGTGTCCGTGTTTCTCAGTCAATGGATTGCAGACTTAAGCCTAGAGTCTTTGATGAATGGAAACCGGACGCAGTGGTTCACAAATCTTTGCTTGTGCCATGTCAGCTCTAATACAAAACAGCCATTCCCTCCAACTATGATAAAGCATTTCTATGCATTTGATTTCTTTTAAGAAATGCTGCCTGTCAACCATGCAAAATACACACAGCACAAGCATGGATGGATATTAACACAAGTACACGCTCACAGAACAGTCACATGTGTGCCGGAGGACTGCAGCTGCTACGGAAGGATTGATTGATCTGGAGCAGCTGTCCTGGGGCTCGTGTGACTGAGATGATTGGGCTTCCTGATGCTTACTAGTACTACTCCATGGCTTACAAACCCTAACCCTAACACCAAATATTGTGCTGCTCATGATGTCCTACTCTTTACTGCTGCTGCCAGTCCCTGAAACTGACCCCGGCGGGACAGCCAAGACCTCTGAGGTATCATGGGTCTGCGTAGAAACATTTGAGCGAGCCAAGCGTGAGATTATTTCTAATCCATCCATCGGGTAATTTTTCACCGAATATATCATAAAATGTAAAGATACCTTTATCCAACGTAAACAAAAAGAGAGAAGAAGCCAAACGGAGCCAAATGCTTAATTTATACTTTGTCGTACGTTGGCGTTGCGTAGACAAGAATCTACAAGCTCACAGCGTGTCACAATGGAGTAGAAGGGGGGAGGGAGGTGGGTGGTATGCTCACCTGCTTGTTCCTTTCATCGGTGATCCGCTGGATCTGAATCTTTTTCCTCCCCATGATGCCTTGCAGTTGTGGAGAAGGATGCTGAGATCAGTCAAGTAGAGAAGTGCCTCTCAGAGGGCGAGAGGGAACGCAGCCTACTACTTGTACAGCCAAACACTCACACACAGACATGCAAGCAGGGACACACGCGCGCACACATTTCTCTGCCCTGGCGTGGTGTGCCAAGGTAAATTACTCTATTGACGAAAGGCTGAGCCAGGCGATGGTGGGCACCGCTGAGTGAGGGGTGCAGGGTGTGTGTGTGGAGGGGAGTGTCTTAGTTCATTGTTTACTTAAAAGGGACAACACTGGCCAACTTCTCTGGTGTTGTTGTAGGGGTGCAGAAAACGTCACTCCTGTCCTATGAGAGACAGAGAGAGAGAGAGAGAGAGAGAGAGAGAGAGAGAGATTATTCCAATATTAGTCTATCAGTCATATCAGAGGAGGCTAATATAAAGTAATCTGTGCACATGTAGACACAATGTGAGTGTATAAGAGAGATAACAAAATGACAAGAGTCTGATCATATGAAAACAATGCATTCATTTGCACAGACTAAGTGTTTCGGTAAATCAACAATTAGCTATATTCCTGTAGTTACACCACACACAAATAGTGAATTTATAGGAGCAACTGAAATAGAAATAGAATGTGCAACCACAGACTGTTGCTCAGAACAAATTACTTGAGGACAATGGTGTCAGTTCTGTCAGACTAAGAAGCACAATGTTCCCTCGTATAAACACACTTGCACACACACAGGTGTGCGCACACAATGTCATTCACACACAACCACACAAACACTGCACGATGGCCAAAGTTTCACACACACACACACACACGTGCGTGCGTGCATGTACTATAGAGTATAGACCATGTTTTACTGTCTTTGTGGTGACAAAAAGTCCCCATGAGGATAGTAAAGCCAGACCAGATAGACCTTGAAGTGACAATGGGATTTGTTTGTTTGTTTGAGTTAAAAGATGCAGGTTGGGGACGGGGTTAAGGACCAGGGTTAAGGTTAGTTACTCTTAGGTTAAGAGATAGGCATATTGATGATAGGTGTTACAATCTCCAAATGCTAATATAAAATCTCTCTGGAACTACGCCTCCCAAAAACTGAGAGAGGACGTTGTCATCCGTTCATCATTTCCTCAGTTCAGATGGGTCTGATTTTTATTTTATTTTTATTCTGTATGTACCTGTACACAAGATGTAACAATAAAGCACAACCTTGAATCTTGAAGAATGATACAGTTCCCCCTTGGTACCATGGTGACAAGATATGAATTATATTCTACAAGGTTACAAAAAAAAACAATCAATGCTGTCTTCCTTGGGGGTGGACAGGGGGTCATAACCGGATAATTTACAATGGATTGAATGTCATACAATGGACCTGAAAATGGTGGTAGCACAGTAGATGGCAATTATTATATTACAATGAAATGTGTAGGGCAATACGGCCTGAGGTCTCAAGACTCAATTCTTTCTGCTGACTCCTCCTAAAGCTTGCACTGTTATGAGAAAGAAAGCCTTAATGTGTTCTCCATTTCCTATGAACAGGTTGCAGGCAGATTTAAGCTTAAGGAATAGGATAATCTCATTAGTGTCTGTCAACTAAGACTAACAAAATGTTATATTCCGTTTATGATGTGGCAAGAATGTTAATTGAGTATAAGGCGTCAACTGGTCATGTAGTATGGGTGCTAATCTCTAGCAGTACACAGTAACTTCAGTAAGTATCGCTTTTTGAGTGGAGGATCGCTGTGGATACAGTATCATGTCCAATCCATCGCTTAACTACCATTACCAAAGCATGATGTTCCACCTGTCCAACTTCATGCTGTTATCTGTACATGGACCCCATCCAGTCTTGCCCCTCAAAGCTCATGCTTTTCTGTGGGATATTTGTGAACGTAAATGGAGAATACTAGTTAGCTGGTGGAGTGTGCTTAAGCCCTTTTCAATATAAGCTGCTTCCTTTTAAGCAATTAAGACAAGGTTAGTTGAAAACCTATAGATAATGTGATGTGTTCAGAGGATGTGAGAAGTTATTTAGTTAGTTAGTTCAGGTTAGGGGGGTCTCTAAAGATGCTATCTATGTAGGTTGGTCAGCCGGTTGGTTAGTCAGTCTGTCCGTCCAATATTTTGCCCTCAAACAACATATTTAAATGTTTTAATGCAGGATTGCCTTAACACTTTGGATTCATGCTCCCCTACTGATTTTGGTGACCCATGGCCCTTCCTCTAGAGTCTAGCACATGGGTTCCCAAACTGTGGTGCGCTCAAACCTTGTGTTGCACGCCTTGCGAACGCCTTCTAGGGGGTGCGTGACATGAAAAGGTTTTATGGTGTTATTTAACGCAGACAGCAAAATCTGGTAAAACACCGTTTTACCAGATTAAGGGAATGTAGCAGCTGCAGGAGTATACAGCAGCTATGTGTCTCTCAGTGCAGTGACATTCTGTGATTATTTGCCATAATTATATTAAAACATTTATCAGTTTTGGCCAAATACAACAAGAGTGGGAATTAGGGGTGCGTCGGCTAGGTCAGGAGGTAACAGGGGGTGCACTGCCAAAAACGTTTGGGAACCGCTGCTCTAGCACCACTCTTAGGCCATAATTTCTAGTTGGACACAAGATATCTCAAAACGGAAAGGGCAAACTATCGTGCTTGCTGAGCACACATGTTGTGTGGTGGATGAACATGAACCATTTACGCAGCCCTGTGATGTGCAGCCTATAGTGGCACGCACCAACAGCCAAACATTTCAACTTTTGAAAGAGGCAGATTATAGGATGAACCTCAATGTTTTTGATGACCCGTTGCCATGTCCCTGCAGAAAATAAAACCTGAGAATGAGCATGTGAATATGGTATCATTCATGTCTCCTGGACATGAGGAGACATTAGGCTACAGTGATTCTGAACACAGCAGCCATGGCCAAATTAATGTACAATTTTCAGAAGGTGTTTTATTACAATGTTAAATGAAACAAAGGTCCACTGACGTTCACGTTTTATGATGCCATACTCATTCAAAACGTTTTTATTTTGGGTTGAGAAGTGCTTGAGAAATTGTCACAGCAGCTCTTATAAGCCACGGCAATTTAACAATCTGTGGTATTGGCAATAATAATGAAATTGATCTCCAAGGGTTTCGATTGCTGTAATGATTTCTATTATCAAACATTACATGCGCTCAGACTAGCACTTAATCAGGATATGCCTAGAGCATGTACACTAATACTCAAAGGAAAGACCATGTGGAGATGATGCCATGTTCCGTGCTGTACACAGTGTGCATGGATGGAGCTTTTTATGTCTATTACAGCCCTATTCCCGTCTTCCCGAGCAGTCCACAGCAGACACTGCAGGCCACCAGAGATCATTCAGTCATTAGCTCTAACTTACTGAAAATCGCTGACCCTGAACAATTACCACAACAAGAAATGTTGTAGAAACTGCCACTGCCAGAGGCAAACATGATTAAAAACATACTGACTCTCCAAACTTTGCAACTGTCAGGCTACAATATTATCTTTGATTTGCTATGGACTGGTGTGAGTGGGGCAGCCCTGCAGGACCCCGGGTGCAGCCTTATTCTGCCCACCACCAACCTCTGCATGGCTGACCCCTCATTACTGTAATTGTCACGTTCATCCGTCCTCGACACCCTCAAGGCACTGATGGTTCAATTAAGAGCAAGCTAGAGGACCGATTGGATGCCAAGATAATGAGGTCGCTACTTGGGTCAAAATTCTGTGACATGAAGGAAACAAGACGGGAGAGAACCCAGTCAACCCCAAACTAGAGATGACTCACAGCCACCTGTACTGGTGGAAAACGAACAACTTTGGGATGTGCAAATTCTTTGGAGGACAGTTATCTGCCACCTTGGTTAACTACTTGAGTAATTAAAAATATATATACTGTTATATATATTGCCGAGTGTTCCCCGTAAAATAATACAAGGTTGTAAGCCCTATATGACTATAGCAAAAATTCTACAGGCACACAGCAACACTCTGCTATTTCTTGTGTGAGGGCCGCTTAGCCCTCACACCTTTCAGTTGGATATGCCCATATATGAGTGTATCAGAGGGACCCAGGGGAATAGCTCACCTAAAAACACAGTCACCTCTGGCATTAATCCGGTGGTACTGTAGACCTATCTCTACCTGGTATTCCTAAACCTAACCTCAGTAAAACTATGCCTAACCCTTAACTTATTTCTAACCTTATCCTCAGCAAAACAAATACAACAATACAATACAATGTTCATCATGACGGCGCCCATCTGTTTCTGATGTGCATGACATCAGTGCTAAGGGAGGCCCCATGGGCTGAGGTGTTCCATCATTTTAGTATAAGTTAGACTTTTTGGAAAATGTACACAAAAATGGGCACCAGGCTGGGACAAATGGGCATTTGCTTGAATCACCCAAAGGACAATGTAGCAACATTTAAACATTTCTTTAATGAGGAAAAGCAGTGTGCAATCATTCATCCTCTGGGAAAGCGCTTCTATGTTTTGGAGTGGTGCAGTGGCAGTGACCTTTATGAGATATGGTCAGTGAAATAGCCTCTAACTTTTTTCTCAGAGAAAAGTTTTTGAATTGCTGATGACTTCACTACCCAAAGATGGACAACTTGTGTGATTTAAAGTCAATGATGACTTGTAACCCACAACATAAAAAATAAACTTTCTGCTGACAACAAAAAGGAAAGCAAGATGTAGAACACCTAAATTGATTGTCTAATCTTTATGTAGCCCACAAGCATGATTGACTACAATGGAAGGTAGCTAGTTTTTCTGTCTTAGGAATTGTCTCATTGCTGAGTCTACCTTTACATGATGTAACCATGAATCAAAGTTTTGCTTCCCCACCTTATGGCCTCTGCAGTTCCAGAACACAATTATAAGTTTACACACGTGCAGTACTACAGAATTCAAACCAGATTTACTACAAATATAGACTTCTGCACATAAATCATTGTCAAGATTTTGTGTAATATGACAGTGTTGACAAATTACATCACCCTGACCACTACAAACGTTCCCCAGAGGAGACAAACAGATAAAAAAAAGATTATGCCTATCAAACATTTCATATTTAAAGTCACTTTTATGATCTGTGCATGAACCAAAGTATTATAATCAAGTTCTAATTAAATCAGCTTCACCTTCAAGTTCACCATAAAATGATCATTAGCAGACAACAGTAGCCCTTTTAAAACATGAGTTCTGTGCTGACTGATCCCCCTGCGCTGTTACCCCTTTCAATTTAGCTGAATCGGAGAGAACAACAGAAACGAAAGCATATCGTCAATACCACCTACTCCAAGGTGATAAAGTCACACTGTGTTCACCGGCCATAACTTTTCATTTAAATGATTGTTACATTATAGGTGCCTTTAGCCCCAATACGTTCCCTCAGTCGCTACACTCATTCTGTAGCTCATCTCGGAGCTACAGAATGAGCGTAGGGACTGAGGGAACGTATTGGTAAGGTACTTTTAGCCAATGTGCTCAGCTGTACAATACACTGTGCAGACTTAAAATGAGTGAGCAGGTAGGAACTCTCTGCCTTGCTCAATGACACTTCAGGACCGGTTGTGGCTAATACCTATACTGAACCTGTAATTTTCTGATCACAGTACAGTCTTTTTAACCATGATGTGTACATTATTATTCTTTTTTGTTTATGTTTGAGCTGTAGCTAGACCCTTATCTGGACTCAGGAGATATCCTACTGTACCAGAACATAGTCAGGCTTTAACAATTAAAACACATCATAGAGGTGATTAGTATTCCAATAAACAAGCTATATCTGTGGTTAATTTCACACGTTACGGTTACACCAAGCTCCTTATATACTAACATGGCCCAGATGCCCTGGAGCCTGTCTTTTGTGCATTCTCTGTTCATATGAGTGGAGCTGAACTTCCCTACATTAGATGACTCCATCAGTGTTGGGGGTGTACTATGGTGCATGACACTGTCAAACTGGCCTACTTCTGGCCAACAGCTTTAGTATGCTCTCTTGGGATCCCACAGAAAACTGCGTCTGCATGACACCAAAATGCCACAGTCCATGACGTTTAATGTATTCCTTATGGAACCTGAAGTTGCCCATTAAGGCAATAATTGATACAAATATTTGTAATATAGACGCATGCTTCTCTGGGGGGACGTGCACAATTGGCACCAGCTAGGCGTTATAAAAAGAACTGTGAGGGAGATTTATATCATTTGATGATTATTATTTTAAGCACCCAAACATGTCTTCAAAATATATATTTAAAAAAAAATCTATATTCAATATTACACCGAGCAATAACGACTCAACTAACGTTTTCCTTGTTATATGTAGACCTCAAGGACTGAAGGAGAAAAAAGCTATTTGCTGGGCAGCTTTGAACAAAAGGCCCAGTATCTGTGTAGTTATTGGCTACTTAATTCTATTAGGCTACAGTACGGAGCATGTTATTGGAGTGATAGCTCCTTGGGGTTGGAATTTGGAACAATAGGGCTAGTAGCTCGGCCACTATTACCATATATGACTATTACAGTATTAAAGTATCAAAACAATGTTACAAATGCCTGTAACTAACGTTATGAAGCGAAGTAGGCCCCCACTGACACGGCAGACAGGTAAATAATAGGATTTGACAGCTTGGAAGCGTTCGCGTACAGCCAAATGAGCTGTGCGATTCATTTCACCCATAAACCAAAATGCCTGTTTATCTTGACATATAACAAATCGGGGTTTTGTAGAATATGACATATAGCCATTTCACAATATATGAATCCGACCGAGGGACAGCCATTACCTTTTTTGCACTCTCTCCACAAGTCAGTTCTCGATTCTGAGTATATGCGAGTATACCATAATTTAAATATCATAATAGTGGCATTACGACATGCACTGTAGATTTCGGGCCGTATATATATATATAATTATATATAATGCGAATTCTACGTGTTTATGTTTTGTTATGTCTACATAATAAATGTAAGCAGCCAGTTCTACTGTCCCTGCGAGAGAGGAAAAAAAGACGCAGGAAGGAAATGTATCATTCCACTTACCCTGAAATGACTGTCCAATAAAGCCCACGACAGGCCCAACGACCCGCGTTTCAACACGGCGTTTCGTAGCTCAAACACACTCGATTATTCAGCTTGAAACGATGTCGCTATTTACATCCATCCGTAGGCATTAATTTCTGTTTAATATCGAAGTAACTATACTGTCCACCCAGGCGATACATATACAGTGTAACCAGTGTACGACCGACGTCATTGACATCGGTTTATGACGGACGTATGTCGGCGTCCAATGAGGACCCGACTTTGGAGCAGCTCGGCCAATCGCTCAAGGGGGCGGGCCCAGAGGAGAGGACATGACGGAGGTGACGGCCATGTTCTGCCATGGTGTTCGTATCCCTCCGCCTCACTATTTACCTTTTGCATGATTTTGCATGTGGGGGGAAAATGTCACTGTAACCCGACCGTGGAGTAACCCACCTCCTTTCCTTAGGAAGGTCCGTTAGGCCATTTGCTTTTTCACATTTGTTACTATAACGGTGTGAACAACAGCTGGGCACTGGGTTCCTTTGGAGGTGGCAATTTGGGCAAATTAAAGAATGAAAGAATGAGGTCACGGGTAGCTACTATTGTTGTGTTAAACCATACAGGCCTATTTATTGCATTCCTAATTTCCTTCATTAGATCAGGGCATCAGGCCTTAAGGTCGGGCTATAGTTCACACAGGAATGCCAAAGGTTAGAGTGCTGTAGCCCAGAGGTTCCCAAACCTTTTCATGTCAAGGACCCCCAAATTGACACTAATTGGCCCGTGGACCCCCATTTGAAAAGACATGCCCCATAAGAGAAGATTTGTACGATTCTAGCTGCAATTCTCAACCCGTTTAATTTCAAGGGCCCTCAGCTTGACATTAATTAGTCTACAAAACCCCATTTAATGGCTTTTCTATCTCTGGGACCCCCAATTTATACTGTAAAATGTTAATTAGTCTAACTCTTGAGAGTTACAGACTCATAAGGGTCCATTTGGTTCCTAATTATCATTTAGCTGGGGACCCCCTGGAATTCCCTCAAGGACCCCTGGCCGGACCACACTTTGTGTGTTTGTACCATGGAAATTATTTGATTGTCTGAGCACGGAATGTGATGTATGATAAGAACACCCCTCTTGACTTGGTGATCTTGGTGATGAGGTGCATTGATTGTAGGCCTAGCCTATTGACCAGGCCTAGAGAATTAGGCTATTAAGAATATGAACCAAAGCACTTTTATAACCAGTAACCAGAAACCAGTAATAATAAACCAAATCAATGTATAGAAAGCACACCTGGGTGAAGTGAGGGGTGCTCTTATCATCATACATCATCATGTTCATGACATAACATGTCGATTTGCTCGTCCTCATATGACGTACATTCTCCATTCATTGTCAATGGGAATGTAATATTTGCGTAGGACAGAAATACAGATTTGCTCGTCCACATATTCAAGTAAATTCAGCCTACATTATAGCTGAATACATGTAAATGTAATGAATTCTTATGAATGAATCAGTGGAGATATGAGATGTATGGGGGGGG